>JAHZMW010003090.1:0-12978 GCA_027743745.1 Alloscopus bannaensis
GTCAAAATTCAGCCTTCGTCTTTACCAATAATGAAGTTCGTTTGCCGAAAGGTCTTTTTCAATAAGTTTGTCACATGTAACCATAAATTACATACAATTCCAGCGCATGATTCTGGAGTGCCGACTGCCGACAGGAGGAGAGTTGTGTTGTATCCGGCCAAAGTTCAGTTTTTTTACGTAAGACATTTTCATAATGTTATCTTTCCATTACAGGCATTACGTCGTTGAGTTGAATGGGGGTGCAGTCTGGTAATATTTATACAAAATACAGCGGATATACTCGGTGTCAATCACGATTTAATTAACGGGGGCTTCTCAGGAATCGTGTAGTGACAAAGCAATGACAAATGCGACCTCTCCAGTCCTAATGTACGTACGTAATGTATGTATGTATCAATTTGTTACGTACCTATTGTATATATTTGTGGTACAACGTAGGAATATAAATATGTTAAACTACATTCTTCCATGGTTGTACTGTGACCTGACTTTGGTCTTTGGCATTTGATTTGATGAGTTCCACGAACGTCTTGGCACTCTCAACCAACAACGTGGCGTAAAATTAACAATATTACAGTTCAATCATATTGTGTCATTGAATGTAACTACAGTATAGCTAAACACAGCCAAATAATATCTTTTAGAATATCTCATGCATTCTGCTCCAGTAAGTACCAGGATTCATATCTTTTTAAATATTAATAACATTTCCTAATCGTTTGAGTTGAACCTTGAGTACAAAAGAAATAGTCATTTTGACATATAACAATTCTCGGGTTCTCTATTTTAGAGAAAAATCGCACATGTATAAACTTGTAAAAACATTCCCAATAATCGAAGCAGATCAGTAAAGAAATCATCAAATTGAACTATAATTTTGAGTTGAAACAAGATTTACACACAAAGCGTAGACAAGGGACGCACTGACGTATGCACTGGATATATAAAACATAAAATGCATGCAGAAGTGGAGTGGCTGGTGGGTGTGTGAGCGGAGAGAGTCTTGTATTTATTGTGTGAAAGATTCAAGTTTCGTGTGCTCACGTTGTTTTATCAGTACGACTGTGTACTTGCAAGCACACGTGAACACTTCGTGGGACTCACATCAACACAGCGCAAATCCGCTCTTAATTATCGTTTTCAATATCACATTGCTTTATACCTAATCGCGCAATTTAGAGTGTGCTCTGAAGATTGATTGTGTACGTAGTACATGTTTGTGTGAATAACTAGGTTCATCCTCATCACAAACGTACGTATTTATGTGCATAGTTTGTTATATGCTGCTCATGTGTTGATACACTGACCATTTGTTGAATACCCTTTTAATCAAATGCTTTCAGTTGTACTGATGTAGACTGTGGCTGAAAACCTGTTAGAGATTCAGACAGGGCATCTAATAGACCAAGCCATACATTGGTTCATTCATAACTGTTTTGCATAAACCTCATCCATACACATTGGTATCAGCATGTGTTTCAGTCTCAGATTTCTTTAGTTTGTCTGTGGAGACGGAGGATCTCTGACTGCGACAAAAAACAAGATCAAGTTTTGACGGGCAGTACCCAAGCATTAGATTTAGTGGGTAATTATTATACACGTTTTACGATTTCTTATTTTTGAGTTCAAAGTATTTTATTAAATCCTGAAATACGCACTGGTGATATCAGTTTAGCGCGATAAGTGTTGCTCCACAATATTTGTTTTGAGTTTACAATCACGAGGTCATGTACCATAGGCACACAATGGACAAACTTCTTTGTAGTTGTTTTGCAAATCTTTGTACATCATCAGCAAATGTTTGAATGCGATTCTGGTCATTGGCATGAGTAAAAAAATCATGAAATGCGTAATTCAAAACTCAATTGTGTACGTGTATACAAATCCCATTGTTCTTTGGTTGTAGAAGGAACACAACAGACTTTCTTCAGTAAAGCATCAGTCTTGATTTAACATTGTGTCACGAGCTGGCTTAAGCATTTCCTACGCAGGAAACGGATAGAGTGTGTTGTGTGTAATAGAAAATTCTTTTAATATTTCTAGCATTCAAACATTCCAGAGTGAAGTCGAAGTAACGGTGGCGGCTCAACATGGCATCTGCGTTTCCAAGTAGCTCTTCCTCGACTGGATCTTCTTCATCTTCGACGCTGAGGCAAAGTGCTCGTACAGACTTTGATAGTGATGATGATGACAGAGGGGCACCGGGCTCGCCTGGTCCTGCAATTCTGGATCACTCGTATGCTGGCATGGAAAGTCATGACTTTGCAGAAGCCTTGGCGAATCAACCAACCAAAGTACACTCTTCTGTTCAAACGATTTTGGCAACCAACAACTCCCTCTTGACCGTACCTGACAGTGTGGTGAGCTACAGAAATCTACGTCTTTTGGATTTGTCAAACAACCAGCTCACCGAGTTTCCAAATTGCATAACTCATTGCGTCAATCTGAAAACTATTTCTGCGCGACACAATCTACTGGAAGAGACGAGCTTCCCTAAAAACTTTCATCATTTGACGCAACTCACGGAATTGAATCTTAGTGGTAATTTGTTGTCAAGAATCCCAGTTGAGATTCTGGAGACTGCATCCCTACAAATCCTTCATTTGGGAGGAAATAGAATCTCAACTGTTCCAAAAGGAATTCGCTCACTCAACCAGTTGGAGGTTTTGTATCTAGGTGGAAACCTTATCAATGAGCTTCCTTTCGAAATCGGAGAGCTCACTGAGCTGAGAATATTTGTACTTTGCGACAACCGACTCGAATCTTTGCCCACCTCTGTGTCCAATTTGAAGCAGCTGAAATCCCTCCTGCTCCATCGTAATCGAATCACAGCTTTGCCTATTGAATTGATCAAGCTTCAGAATCTTTTGGAGGTGCGACATGACATTCAACTCATAATTACACTAACGTTATTTTATTATGCTGGCAATCTGTTTGAGTTGGGGTTTCCGTCGATTGTCTTATCAGTCTTGTAATATAATGTAATGTGCTATACAATGATTTATGATTACAGTTAAGTCTGAGGGAAAATCCTTTGGTTAACAAATTCGTTCGTGAACTGATGTACAACCCTCCAAATTTATTGGAACTGGCAGCTCGAAGCATAAAGCTAAAGAAAATCCCATTTTCATCCAACGAACTTCCGCAAAACCTAGTTGACTACCTCAATTGTGCACACCAATGTGTTAATCCTCGCTGCAAAGGTTCGTACCATAAAAGATTATGATATGAATTATGAAACTAATGCAGACTGACATTTTGCATGCCTATGTAATATGGTATGAAAAACATGCTCTTATGAATTACGACCGTTGCAGTGACACACAGCGTCCAGCCTACGAAGTCAGCGACTCTGACTCTGAAGACGAACGTATTAGGAAAGTCTTGCTCGGTTAGCTGCCTGGAAATTGTAATTCGAGATACTTTCTAACTTTACTTGTCGGATACAATACTTCAAAGATTTTATACTGTTAGGTAAACAGATAGAAGGACAAGAATGGTCACTCTGAAAACTTTGATGTCTGCGATGATCATAAAATCAGATGTAACTCCACGGAAATGTGATTTGCTACATATTTTGCATTAATATAGGCTGCTATTCATACGGAATTACTTTTGCGTGATAACTAAATGTTGTAGATAATCACTGATTATTAATCACCAGTATATATTATAGACCTACCGACTGTGCTATGTTATGTAGGAGACTGTTAATCCGAGTTTGTGAGGTGGCAAAGACAGAAGTTATGGTTGTGAAAGATACTCTTTGATAGTAATAGAGGCTAGAGGAATGAAGATCAGTATAAAACAATATTATCCCGGGCTAGAAGTAAGACCAATATGAAATACACTATTGTCCATCGTGTGTATTTTTTTGTACAGGAGTCTCGCGGAAATTACTTACAAAATACAAACGTACATGTCCTACCGCCTGTGTTACATTGTGTGCACAACGCTTTTTACTACAATAAATTACAAGTGGTAACGATTGAAACACAAATATGGACCTACATATCTTTGCCTACGGATTATACCGCAGTTGGCATGCATTCAAATCACCGAAAATGTGAAACCAAACGATTGTATGAATGATATGAAGCTACTTAAAATTAGTTGCACATATTTTATGGAGCGTAACATGACACCTGGTTGTTTCAATTCCTAAACGAGTACCTCTCCATTTCCCCAGTTCATAGTAATACGCAAACTATTATACACTCTACGCTTGCCTCGTATATTGTCCCCATTTGCTGTCCATTTCCTGTCTGATGTCAGGGCTGGAATACAAAAACCCAAAGAAGTCGAAACGCAATACACACTTCTGCTCTGTTCTGGTGGAAGTGCATGTCACAAATTGCGTTTTATAAATGTTGAATGAAAGCAATAATGTTTCACCGATTTCCAGACCGGTCTCGATCGAGTTCGTGTCCCTTTCTCTGTTCGCCGTTCCCATTAGCCCTTTTATACAAGAGAAACTGGATAATACACATGGACTTGAAAAAAGTGTATAAACATTTGTTGGGAAGTTTCAGTTTCAGTCGCACTCACTGACAAGACCACTACTTGTATATTCGCGAAACAGAAAAAAAACTATGAATGTACAATTGAAACAGGATTGAATTTTTATCAACCTTTCTCTTCCCGTTGTACCTGACACGACTGTGTATTCAGAGAGGGAGAGAGAGAGATAGTCGACGCACATGGGAATACAATGAACGACACCCTTTTAGCCGCCCCGCACTAAGCTAAAGACCAAGGGTTTTAGACCAATCAATCAGTTTAAAAGAACCTTGCGTGTTCACAAGCGAAGAGCGATATTTCTCTTTGTGTGCTCAGTTTAGAGGGTATTGAGCCACTTGAACTGAATAATCTATTAAGTATCTGTTTTCTCATCTATCAAAATTAATCTGAATAATAAATATATATTATAGCTTCCCATTCATTTAATTTTTTAAGAAAAAAAAACATGCATATTTTCCCCACATCCTCATAATGCTTGGTTAGTGGATAAAGACAATGAGTGAGCAATAAAATTCAAGTCTACGAGTTTGGATAAAAATAGTGAGTGCGGTGGTTGTTCCAGCCCAAACTTTGTCTCTATTCTGGGACATTTGTACTTTATACGCCTTCCTCAACTGCGAGAGGGAGCGTTTTCACCCAGTGAGAAAAAACGGAGAAACTAGTTTCCTCTGGATATTGATTATTTTTCTGCAACATTGCAGCTTTGCACGAGGGTTACTTTTTACGTTATTCCAGCCGAGTGTGACCGCCTCAGCCGAGTGCTGAAGCCGACGATAGGAAGTGTTGGGGAAGCCTTGTGTTTTCTGGGAGAAGTTGGGGAAACAGTAAAAAACGTGCATAGCGAGAATCTCAGCTTTTTTGGTCAGCGTATATGAGTTGTGTGTGTATTATAACGCGAGTGAAAGAGATCCAGAAGAGGCGAGGCAAGACAAGCTGACTCTCAAAAGAGAAAGCATGATAATGTGAAACTAGAACACGGAGAAAGCTAGGCTTCTCTACCCCTCTTTTTGTGATGGAACAGAGAACGTTCTGCCAGAGAGAAAGTGAAAGGAAAAGGCAGAGTGAAATATATAGCGAACGAGAGCAAAAGCAAAGCAAAAGGGAAGCCCCAACTTTTATGTGCTTTCCTTCACAAGGTGAACCACACGGCAGTGGAGAAGTGAGGAGCTCGTTGTATAACGGGAGCAGTAAAAATCTCAATGCAGTCAGTTGTTGTTGAGTGGCTTTGAAAGTTACTGCTACCAGTCTCTTTCCCTTCTGTCGCTTTTACTCAAACTTTGTGTGACACATTCCCGCTTGCAATAAACGCACACAAAGAGAGAAAGATTTACCATTTCCCTACCATCTATTATATTTGTCTTCTCTGTGGAGAAAGCATATACCCAAGGATCAAGATTGTTGATTTTTTTCGGAATATCTATTTAAAAAGAGAGAAATCATCAACATCGCCGCATCATAATTTTACCTCAAGTCCGAATCACGTTTTGAAGGGAAGTCTTCAATATATATCACCTGCTTTCACAAAGATCATCGCCATGCCTGAAATTGCAGCACTTTTTGCCACTGCCAAAGAAGAGCTCATACCTTTGGATGGACGGAACAAAGGTAAAGTCTCACCTTTTTTTTATGTATTTATCTCTTTGTGTATGCGGTAGGGCATCAACCTTCTGACTCGTTAACATTGTGAAAGGTTAGGGTAGGTAGGTGAAAGCGGAAAACTTGGTCATGACCTTTTTTATGTATTTATCTCTTTGTGTATGCGGTAGGGCATCAACCTTCTGACTCGTTAACATTGTGAAAGGTTAGGGTAGGTAGGTGAAAGCGGAAAACTTGGTCATGGCACAAAATACTCGGTGAGTAATGGAGAGCTGCATGTTGTTTCGACTTTTGTTGTGCTACAATTACCTAATCCTCTTGTCATATTGTCAGTTCGTAGGAGTGAAAGATAATAGTACAAATTTGCCTAACGGTTGTGATTTTAATGTCCTGATGAAGTTTTTCCTGGTACATATTATGCATATGCTGTATATTTTGACGTGTTTCGTTAGTGCTGTGATGGGTTTCAGACGTTTTAGGGTAAACCATCAAATGGAATTACGGTGATCCTATATAGCTTTCAGCGATTTTTCTATTGTCATTCAATGTGTGGTTGGTTCACTGCGGTAGTTGAATTTTTAGAGGCTCATTAATATTCCAAGCATAGTCAAGAGATTTGGCTATGAAATTCTTACTTTTGCATGTTGTGTTTGTGTTGTATTCAAGTATGTACGCTGCATTTTTCTGTAGCACACGCTAAGAGAAAGCATTTACACGATACATGCATTATAGATGTGCATCGTTATGTGTGCGATATTTTGCGCTGGGAGTGAGTGCAAGCAAAAAAAGTCATGCCTCTCGTTCCACACTTGGATACACCCCAAAACGTCTTCAAAAGACTGCACACCACACCCTGTACGATGTTATGCCCTTGAGTATTACAAAACGTTAATTCTTATTTTACCAGCTTCACGAGTGTATCCACATGCTATCTATTTACATTATCGGTATCATGTGTTTTGTTCCTCAGTTAATGTTGGTTTTATCGTGATGTGTGTTGAGTTGAGTGCAAGGTATATTATATCTTAAGTTGATGCAAGCTCTTGATTTATTTTATGTTGTCTTATGTTGCCCCAGTGTAAGCTCGTAATAACTGTGTGAGGACTTTGGCATATTTACAGGCAATTAGAGAGAGTAGTTTATTATACGAAAGCCAGATCAAGTGTGTCGTCTTGGATTGAATCTCCAAGCATATAGGTCAGAAAGCCCACAAGTCATATTTATTGAAATGGGCGTTAGGAAGGAAAGAGGCATGGAAAGGTTCACGTGTACAAGGCATTCATCAATTCATAGTCATTCATTCATATCATTCATAAATCATCTTATCTGTAGTTAGCATTACTAATCTTAACTAATTTACATCGAGTCAACCTTACTAAGGAACGAGTCTAACACACGACAAAATGCATGTACAAAACATCCGTCTTCCTCATTTAAAGTCGTCCTCGACGTTATATTACTAAATTAAACATATTTTCTATTGGGCTGAATCTTTCTACCAGACCGAGTAACATAGGAATTGCTTACTTGATTACCTGCGGCATGATTACCGTTTGAACCTACATTACTCTGATTTTGTAAAACAAAATTCTTACCTAAAAGTTTTATTTGGTCGACGTGCATAGTTTTGTATTTCTTCTTACATTCAAAACACGCCTTAAGCTTAAAATGTAAATCATCGAGCTTTCTTATAATCTGATATGGACCAGTAAATTGGTCCTGTAACTTAGGAGAAACATTTTTGTTGTACAAGTGACGCTTTACCATACAAAATCTACCAATGTCAAAATCATGAAAATTTACATGTTTATTGAAATTGTCACTGTATTTCTTCTGAGAGTCAACAAGATTCAATTTTACAGCTCGTCTCACTTTATCTTTATCGACTGTCTGAGATTCACTCAAATACAATTCAAAAGGAAGCATTGGCTTCTTACCATAAACAATTTCGTATGAACTGAACCCTGTACTAAAATTCACATTACAATTCAAAGCATAAGTAACAATCGGTAATACAGAGTCCCAAGCATTCTTATCTTCAATACAATATTTACTTATCATCACTTCTAGACATCTATTCATTGACTCAACTAAACCTTGAGACTGGTGCTGGTATGGTGTGATAAAGAGAGGTGTACAATTAGATACCTTTAAAAGCTTACCAACTAATTCAGAACGATTGATAGACGCATTGTCAAACAACACGTATTTTGGAATACCAAAACGAAGGAAAATTTCTCTTAACATGAAATTTGCTAGAGTCAAAGCATTTGCTTGTTTCACAGCTTGAGTAACAACATATTTGGAAAATGTGTCGACACCAACAATAATGTACTTATTTTCACTATTACTTTTATTCAACGGGCCGACAACATCAATTGCCCACTTATCAAACAACATACTAATTTCACTAGGATGTAAATTCTTACTTCTACCAATATTACTAGGATTTCTCATGTTACAAACAACACAGTTGTTTATGTACCTCGTGAGGAGGTTTCTTAAATTATGTACAAAGTATTTCGACTTAATCATAGCATAACACTTTCTTATACCAACATGACCACTCAAAATGCTATCATGAAAGTTTGCAAAAAGTTCATGTGTCATAGAGTCAGGCACACACAATTTTCCTTTACCAGTAATCCTACAAGTAATGTATATCAAACCATTCACAATTTTGTATCTTTTCATATCACCATTGCTTTTGAGCTTATGCAAAATCGATGAAAAGAACTTGTCTTTTTCATACCCTTTTGTAATTTCACTTTTAAAATCATACTGTGTGCTTTTATGTTTAGCTTGCATTACATTCAATGAGGAGTCAAAACCTACACATGGCTTTGCTAATGGAACAAGTCTACTCAAACAATCTGCATTTCCATGTAATGAACCTTTTCTGTACTTGACTGTAATATTTGCATCTTGAACTTCTAATGCCCAACGAGCAATTCTCAGATTTTTGCTATTTTTTGTTCTCAACAAACTACATAATGAATGATGGTCTGTGACCACTTCTGTTTCCCTTTGGTAGCAATACTCATAAAATCTATTCAAACCAAAAATGACTGCTAAGCATTCTTTTTCTGCAATGCTATAATTTATTTCAGCAGGATTGAGACAGCGTGATGCATATGCTACAACATGTTCACGGTTATTATACTTTTGAGTAAGAACACAACCAATACCTTCAAGTGAAGCATCACAATATAACGTTACTGACAAATCTTCTCGAAATTGAGCGAGTATAGGCGCATTTACAAGTTTGTCTTTCAATAATTTAAATGCGGCCTCGCATGCATCATCCCATTTGAACAACGTGTCTTTCTTTGTGAGTTTAACTAAGGGACGACTTATCGATGCATAATTTTCAATGAAACGTCTGTAATAACTAGTCATTCCCAGAAACGTACGTACTTGAGATAAATCTTTTGGTTTGGGCATATTCACAACAGCAGAAACCTTGTCTGGATCTACTTTTATACCATCACGAGAAAGAATATGACCAAGGATTTTTAATTCGTGATATGCAAACGAACATTTTGTAGCTCTTCAACTTTAAACCATTTAGTTTCAATTTTACGAATGCTTGTCTCAAATGATTCACATGTTCATCAAATGTACGGCTATATACCAAAATATCGTCTAAATACAAAAAGCATGATTTGAATAATAATGATGAGAATATCTTTCTCAAAGCTCTATTGAAAAACGAAGGACTGTTCTTTAAGCCTTGTGGGCAACGTATGTACTCGTAAAGACCATCTTGGGTTATGAATGCTGTCTTGTGTCTGTCTGCTTCATCTACATAAAAATTGTGATAACCATTGCTTATATCCATTTTACTGAAATATCTGGCTGAGTAAAGTGAATCAAAAATATCAGCTAGTCTCGGCATGGGAAAGTTTTGTGTTCGACATATACTATTTAATGCTCTGTAGTCTATTACTATTCTAAATGTATTATCCTTTTTTCTTACAAGCAAGATTGGAGAAGCGTAATCAGAAGTACTCTCTTTGATAATGCCAAGTTTCATGTACTTATTAATATATTCACGTATCGTATGTCTCTCTGTGTGCGATTTTCTATATGGCAATTGACTTACTGGAATATCTGTAAATGTCTCTATCTTTAATTTCTCTGGTCCAGGATAACTCCCTATGTCTTCATCTGAAGTCGAAAATATCGACGAAAATTCATTCAAGAGACTTTGCATTTTGCCTGTTTCATTCACATTTAAATTCTTATTGATATCAAAACCTGGTTTCTTACTATTATTGGAAGGAAGTGAGTTACCTGTGAAGCTATAGTTGCAATGATGCAGCTCAACTACAGCTTGTTGTACACCAAGCACCGTGTTGCTCTGCAGCACTACTGGTCTCTCACATATATTAAGTATAAGGTATAACTACTTTATCTGTATTAGGCATGTACAGTGGAGGCATTATTATATTATTATTGTCCATGAGCTTTTCATTTGGCTTGAAATAGGAATTCTTTAATCTATTTTTCACTTCAACAAAACTATACTGCATAGGCGGCAATGTAAGCATTCTATCTGCTCGCACTTTTTCATTTTTACTTAATTCATATATATCATTTGATTCAACAATATCATTATGTGCCTTCTTATGATTTAACTTGAACGGAATTGTGAACTTGTTTATTGAGAGCTGCCTGCATGAAAAATCTATGTTCACTTTGAGCTTGCACAGTATATCATTGCCTATTATGATTCTCTTTGTATTAATCACATAAAAAGGAAATGTGAAATGCGCTGGAGCTTGATCAAATCTAAATGTCATTATTGCTTGCTTATTACACGAGACTTTTCCTAAGGCACTTGAAATTGTTATATTCTTGCAATTGATAAATCTATTATTGGCTAACGCATGAGGTATGACTGAAATACTTGCTCCTGTGTCTATCAGCGCATTATAGAGCTTACCATTTATGACTATTCTTACCATAACTAAATTTTTAAAACTATCAGCATGTTCATTATCATTAATTTCAGCAGTGTACATACACTGCGTTTCATTTAGTTTCCCTGAAATGGCATGAAATTTCCTGGAAAAGGAGAAGGATGAGGAGGATGGGCATTATGATACTCCATTTGATTTGCTTGATTTTGGCCGTAACCACTATTATCATACTGACTTTGATAATAACGAGGAGGATTATTATAGTATGAACGACCTCCGCGGTAACTGCCTCGAAAATTGCCATTGTAATTATTTCTACCTCGATAACCTCTATAATTATTACCTTGATAATCATTGTTTCGATAACCTCCATATGAATTTTGGTATGAACCTCTGTTGTTTCTTCGATTACCCCGATAACCATTTCCACGATACTTATTCGATCTACCTCGATTATTTTGACCACGACCTCTGCGGTTACTATTATTATTGCCATTTTTATTATTGTTGCTATTTTCCTGATTATTAACTTCCTGACTAGTTGCGTTCTCTTCAGGTAACAATTTGAGTTTTCTCAATGCCTGTTCAACAGCTAACTCAATATTATGAATCTCGTCTGTATTTGTGGACGTGCCTACGATCGACTCAAATTTCGCATGTTCAATCAATTCATCTAAAATTTGTTTTGGGGTGGACTTTTTCTTCAAAAATATTTCTTTGCCCAATGCATGAGAAAGACCTTTGATTAAATTCTTTATAATATCAGTATCTGACATACCTGGATCTACCTTACTACATAAATATACGATATCAAAATAATACGATTCTGCTGATTCCTGGGATGTCTTCTTCCGGTCCAGTAGGCGTCGTCTGTATTCTTCTGATGAGATTTTGGTGGCGAA
The DNA here is from genome assembly GCA_027743745.1 of Alloscopus bannaensis. Lineage (NCBI taxonomy): Eukaryota > Metazoa > Arthropoda > Collembola > Entomobryomorpha > Entomobryidae > Alloscopus > Alloscopus bannaensis. The sequence continues at coordinate 11,945 of JAHZMW010003090.1, forward strand.
TGATCCTTCAAGATGAGTTTTCATTGTGGCATAGGTGATAGGTGAAGTTGATGTCCCTGTGGTCAATTTGAGTTTGTAGGCTTTGAGGGCTGTGTTGCTGAGATGAAATCTTAGCTGCGTCAATTTGACATCATCGCTCCAACTAAAGACTGCGGCGTAGTTGTCGTAACGGTCCAGAAACTCTGTGACGTTGGTGCTTCCGTCAAAGATTTGGTTTCCTCCAGGAGGAGTATATGATATGGCAGTCGCCGGTGCAGAAGGAGTAGCAGCTGAAGTCATCTTTGATACAATGGGGTGACTTGAGAAATGATGAGATGAGGCTTTAAAGTTGATAGGATTTACGTGATACCGTAAATTTTGGCAGGATTGGTGGCAATGGTACACTCTCTTCAACAATTTCAAACAGATTGCCAAATAATGTATCGTTTTCAAGGTTCTCTTCATATATTATTTCAGTGGCAGTGTCAAAGAAAATGTCATCGTCAATATTATCGTGTTCACTGGCAAACGTATAAAAATCAAAAACTGACGGATGACTAGGCTGAACACTGTCAAGTCTTTCAGGGGCTGAGCTTACTCGATTTAGACTGTGATTTGCACTCAAAGTTTGATTACCACTTTCAAAACAAGTTTGTGCACTCGTAGACGGTTGTGGTGAAGTCGGTGGAATTATTTCGGTTGGCCGACTGTGAATATTTAAAGTACAATCAAGTGCACTGTCACTATTTATTACAAGTCTTGCAGTTTGTGTCACCAAAGTATTAATTTTTCTGTTCTCTTCAAGAAACTGATTCACATCACGGGCTGTTGCTGGTCCATCGCGTCGAGTTTTACGAGGACTCAAGTTCATAGTTTGCTCACAAAATATATCTCGTGAAATTACTTTGCTAAATGTTCTGTGCCACTTTTTTTGGAAATATTATAACTGTATTTTCACGAGAAACTGCCCAAATTTTTCGGAGTCACCATGTTTTGTTCCTCAGTTATGTTGGTTTTATCGTGATGTGTATTGAGTTGAGTGCAAGGCATATTAT
>JAHZMW010003091.1:0-25972 GCA_027743745.1 Alloscopus bannaensis
GCACTAGCCTATCCCGGTTATGAACGGCGGGTTAATGAATGAAAAATTTGAACCTATTTTATATTTGTTTGACAGACCTTATATAAATGACAAACATTATCTTTACCCGTCTTTAGCAAAGGTTGTCCATGTTTGAATAAGAGTTTTCGACATTTCATAATCCCCGTACGTTTTCCCTTTCTCTTTCAGCTCAGATTGGAAAGGAAGATTGAAAAACAATGGGAGCTCGTCTAATTGCAGATTACAAAAGTTGTAACTTTTGGTCTCTTAGAAAACTGCATCATAAGGGAAAATCTGATGACTGCTTACCTCCATGAGCTACTCCTGTTATCAAGTGTAGCAAAATCAGACCAATTAGACTAGCCGTTCTCGTAGTAAAAAATACTGAATTTGCATATATTTGGTGCGTACCGTATGAAGCCTCCGACTTTCTTAGAATTGTCGATTGGAACCAACTCCAACTTCTGCTCACAACAAAATCTGCAGCCGGTGGAAGCGTAAATGTTAAGCTAAAGAGAATTCTGGCAAAACTGAATCTCCCTTCGTAGGCGTACACGTAAGGGTACACAGGATGTTGACCTCGGTGCAGTTTTAAGGCATTATGGAGGCCTTCGAAGAAGGATCGATCGCTCAAGAAAGTCGTGAGATTTTGAACGACATCCATATTGACGGCGGTTCCGTTCTCAAAATAATAGTCACGAATTTGGCGAGCAATTTCCACTTTGTTGGGCTCATCTTCAAAGCGGAACAGAGTGGGGATCCATTTTGTCCAATTCTTATCGATTTCTTTGCGAAGGGTTTCGTTTTTGAGGATTGCTAATGAAATGCAATCACGAAGATTACAATTACAACATTTTACCAGCTTTTTAGTAACTGTAAATACTCACATAGAACTCACGTGCAGAGTAGATAAGCCCTTCTTCCGAATTCACTCCTACGAGCCAAGGAACCTTCGCAATGTTTCCACTCTCAATAATATTTTGTGGCAAATCTGCAATAAAGGCGTCCTCACTTGGAATTTCGATTGATGGAGTGTACACTGCGTATCGGTCGTGGAGGAGATCCTGTTCATAGTCAAAATTTGATTAAGAACTGTTCTACATTTTGCGAGCTTTAATTAGTATATGGGAAAGCGGGATTTCTCCAGTACAGCAGCAGCCCTTTGAAGCCTAGCTATTTTGTCAGCGTCCAGTTCTCGAAGACATTTTGCAATCTTCCTCATCGTCGTTTTCATGCAATTCAACTCTGAGACAAACTGCATGGCCTGCTCCTGAGGATTATCTTGACTCCCCCAAGCCACGAAAGCGTTGCCACTTTGGCTAATTGCTCTGTGGAACAAGCCTAACAAGATTCAAGTCATCAACTTAGAGTTTACAAATTAAACAATAATAGGTAGAGTGTTCTCTGGCATTGTTAATGTTACCTCGAGACATTGGCGAAAGCATGTGGAAATGTACGCACGCTCCACCTGAACGATTATATAGACACATCGTTCAAGAGATAAACCATTACATTTCACATTCGCGATATTTAATCAGAGGGAAAATGTTTGATTTGGAGCATACCAGCCGACTCTCCCATAATCGTTACTAAATTGGGGTTGCCTCCAAATCCCTTAATGTTGCGCTGAACCCATCTCAAAGCGAGCGCTTGATCCTTAAGTCCCATATTCCCACGAATGTCTCCTTCTGCATCTCCCAAGTTTAAAAATCCGAAACTCCTAAAGAGTACCAGAATTTGAATTATTACATGGCTATAGAGCGGATTGCAAATTACAATGTTTATGCTTGAATTTTGCAGAAGAAGGTACCCTAAACGGTAATTAACAGTGACTAGGACAATGTCCCCATCTAGGAAGTATTTTGCCTTGTAGTATTCGCTAGAACCATGCATAAACAATCCTCCATGAAAGTAGACCATGACGGGTTTCAGTTCACTGTCATCCACAGGCTCTTCCTCCTTTTCATACTGGTTTAAAATGATTTCACTGTTAGTATGCGTACACCACGAAATGGTCGATTCAAAAGCTATTGGATAAAAGTCAGACTCCTATTTTCAATTTCGATTTACCTTGTGAGTGTAAACATTCAGAAAAAGGCAGTCCTGTCGAATTTCATCAAAAGAAATACCCATCACTATTTTTACATTATGTCTGCAAAAATTCTTAGACATAAGGGTAACGGACCTCATTGCCGGATATGAACTTCCCAATTAGATGAAACTGCTTGCACTTGGAACCATATTTAGTCGCGTCTCTTGTGTCATTCCAAGTCGTATTCCATTCCACTGGAGGCTGAATAAAAATAGATTAGTTAATCTTACCAGGTCTTACTAATGGGACTGTTCTCAGTACTCGGTGGACATTTTTACCCTAAATCTCAAGTCGCCCACGGGAGGTATAGCATACGGAATTCCTACGAATTCATAAATAGTCCTACCGTCCCTGCCGGTGGACGAGGTTCCTTCTAACTTGCCATACTCTGTTTGAGCTATTAGTTTCGGAGAGTTAGAAGAGAAAATACTCCAAGACCATAGGAAACCCAAGGTTGAGTTAAATAGCATTCTTCAATCTTCAACTGAAGTGAAGTGCTCGTAAATCTTGGCACTATTTCAACAATGGAGCTCAACTTCAGTTGGTCGTTTCAAAAAACGCCGATTTCCTATTTCAGCTAGCTTTAAAGCTTCTACTGCTTAGCTTAGCTTGGTGTAGAACTGCTTTCTCTGAAAGGTACGAATGAATGTTGGACTGATATTTTGATCAATTTGCTGACGCAATGTAGATGGCCAATAGTTCATCATTTATCAAAACCAATCTATAATAGTTCATGTGGTACACTGGGAAACACGTTGGAGTACAAGTATAACTAATCAGAATAATCGTGCTGCTCCTGTAATAAAGCGAGAATCTCCAGCCGTTCTCCAAAGTCGCTTTAATGACTTTCTGTAAACAGGATCAGTTTGATGCGGTTGATTTATGAGATGTTATTGCATACAACATGACGTGAAAATTCTGATGGAATTAGTATAAAAGAACGAATAATATGTGTGAAAAGCGTCATCTCATTCTGCGTGAATGCAATATTTGGTTGGAGGACACACGAGAATACTCAAATGATTTTCGTTCAGAAAGCTCGTAGGCTATTCACATTCTTGAGTTTTCATCATTCCCATTCATTGATTTACTGACAAATACAGTGCGAATGTAGATAGATATATAGAATTCAGTAGTAATTGAAATACGTAACTCATCATCATATCTGCAACAGTATAAATATAAAATGATCTATATTATAGCAGTGTTGCGGTAGTTAAGAGTGTACATCACAGTTTATGTCTCAAGTCTTTTTAGCTTTCATTCAAGACTCTGTTTCTTATCCTCTGCGACTTCATCCTCGTCGGGACACACACATCCTTTGGAAATGTCAAGCGTGGCCGGAGGCTTGCGATCGTAGATTGTTCCAGCAGATTCATGCTGAAGTTGAGGATCCAGTGCGGCCTTTAGTTGCTGCTTTTGAGTTGGGCTCAACTTGTTAGGGTAGCGGATTTTGAATTGGATGATGAGATCACCCTTTCTTCCTGTGAATATGCATAATGTTTTAGCATTGCAATTGCACACCTACGGTGCATATATGTCTACTTAACTAATAGCGATGATCAGGATTATTACTTGGCTCTCCAAGAACTGGCATTCCTTCCCCCTTAATAACCTTCTTGTAGCCTGGCTGAATCAGGTGAACATTGTACACTCTAAAGCTTCGACTGTCCAATGTGTTCACGGGAATAACAACTCCGCACAAGGCCTCATAAAGCGTCACAGTGACAGCCATGGTCAAGTTGTCTCCATCACGTTTGAACACCGGATGCGGTTGAAGTTGGAGGCGGAATATGATATCCGCTGACAGCACAAATAGAGTAAAATTTTGAGTTTGAAACTTTGACAAATTATAACTGAAACCTCTAGAAACCACTATGAAAGCGTAGTTATATAGGGTTATTAACGAAACCTGGCGACATGTTCGGTTTTTCGTCACCCTCGTTAGGAAAATTAAACTCCATTCCATCCGTAGCTCCACGAGGAATTATCAGTGTGAGCACTCGATCCCGTGTCTCCATCGATATGCCGTCCCCGCAGAGGTACTGTTTTGGCAACAAGATCTTCCTCACAGCCCCATTGTAGGCGTCTTCATACGTAATCGGCAATGTCTTGTGAACGGGCAAATCTTTGGTGCGGAAACTCTGAGAATCCTTCGTCAAGAAGTTGTCCATTGGTGCGCATGCTGCGGCAATTAGTACTGCAAATGGATTGTCAGTCTGAAAGAACTCCCTGTTAAAGAATTGTTATCATGAAGCACCTGCGCTGTGAGGCATTCATTGCGTCTTGGTGAAAGTACAGAGTACATTATGCTAACTTGAAGGTCAAGTCTGGATCCCCATGATAAATGTACGGAGGTATAAATCCTTCCGGTCCGTTAATGCCTTCCTTCAGAGCTCTCTCTCCGAACCGATCGTAGATTGCCCGGTTTTGAGGATCTATCAGGGTTTCATAAGCTTCCCCCACGGAGAGGTACATATGAGCTCTGTGAGTTTCCTCGGCCATTTCCTTCATCGCCTTTTCCTTCTTTGACATGAGTGGGTCTTCCGGAGTCTTGGGACGACGGGAGTGTCGTTTTGGGTTGTAAAACAAAGCCAAGTGCTTGTACCTACAAAGTGATGCAACTTTTTCAAATGACTGAATGAAGCCTCTGCACAATATTCGTGATTAGTGGTTCGTTGATACTGACGCTTTTTTGATCTCCTCATCGGTTGCATCTTTGGGCACGCCAAGCACCCGGTAGTATTCGTAAACCATTGTGACTTGTAACAAGTTCAAAGGACAAGTTTTGTGACTAAAAATCTACTGTTTGAAGGTTTTGCTGAGCTTGGCCAACGAAGAAAGTCGTAGGTTGTATTGGAGTGGCAAAAATTCGTAATTAAATTCCAGGTAAAGTTCAATCAATTTATTTTCAATTCAAGGTTTCAGTAGTAACAATTTATTGTAATGTAACAATGCACACTCTTCCCAAAAAATTGCTGATTGAAGCAGCACAAAACAGCAATCATTAGTGATTATTGAATTGCTTGAAGTTGACACGTGGGCCCAGTGGGCCACACGTAGCCTTTGCATTTTTAAATTTTTAAAGTTTTCAATAAATAACCATGAACAAAGATGAAGTATGTGAGATCGTGAAGAAGCGTGACTGTTCCACACAATTTTTCAACAACCCAGCCGAAGACAATATTCCCCCCTATGGTCCACCCCCACACAAGAAGAAAGCTCCAGTTGTTGATAAAAGGGGATCTGGAGCCTATCCAGTAGAATCAGTTGAGAACGTCGCTTCTTTGCCAAGAACAAGCAGATCTCAGCAAGGTACGGGACCTTCCGGAATTCCTCTTGCAATGCGTCCGTCCATGCGTTCATCTAAAAATTCTCCTCGCAACCAAGGACCTCGGAATGACGATGGAGTTCCTCCACTTTATACTCCCATCGAAGCAGGTGGCACTTCAGCGAATCCCAACCCTTATCGTACATCGCAAGCAGGTTTCACACCAGTGGGAGAAAATCGCTACCGAACTAGCCTCCACATACCTCCACTGGCCACTCCTGAGGGTGGCAAAAATCATGCCGGTGGCAGTCCAAATAAATCAAGTCAAACCAGTTCAGCTCCAGGTTCAGATCACCCCAGAAAGTCCGTCACATTTCCAGATAATACGAAGCATTCCAGTGTCGCTCCATCAGTGACACCGGCAAGAGACGAGGGCAGTCAAACTCATCAAATTCATTGGGAGCAGAGGACTAGCGTGGTGCAGCCTTTTCAAAATCCAAATTATTTTCATGCAACTGACCGACCTCGGTATACTGGCAACATTTGTTGTTGTGAGCCGTCGTATGGTTCGTCATTTCAACTGTTTCGAGGTAGTGGATTTGGAACTCAAAGAGCAAGCTTGGGAGTGCCAGACTATTTATCTCGATTCAAAACTGTGGAAGAGATATTAAACGAGTGCAGGTCACAATCGTCTGTAATAAAAAGGGGATCCTTCAATGCACCACCGCCACCACGCACCATTCGCAACAGCTATGAGAATGTGATCACACCGATGTACCGCTGCTCTGAAATGATTCAGCCGTGCTGTCCTGAAATTCAGGAAATGACCACGGTTACCTGTAACCCGGCTTGCCAATTCATTCTTATTCCGGTTAGTTGCCTGCAACAAACTGCTGAAGCCCCTCCACCCACGGAACCCAGAAATTCAGTGGCACCTCCTCGACAATCTGTTGCAGAGCCAAATGCAAATCCGCAACCAAATGAAGCATTTCAAGACTCCCAAGCCACAGACCTTCAACCTGCAGCTCAGAGAAAATCAGAAGCGCAACCCGAGGCACCTCCACCCCAGAGAAAATCAGAAGCGCAACCCGAAGTATCTCCACCCCACAGACAATCAGATCCGCAACCTGCCGCTCCTCCACCTCCTAGAAATTCAGATCCACAACCCGCAGTTCCTCCACCTCACCGGAATTCCGACCCAAAACCCGCAACTCCGAGAAATTCAAACCCACAGCCAGCCGCCCCTCAAACTCCAGAGTCACCCACGCCTGCCAACTCGAATCCACAACCAGCCGCTACCCAAACCAACGAGCCACCTAAGCCAGCAAAACCCGAGAATCCAAGGCGTTGCTGGAATCCAAAAACCTGGTTTAAAAAGAAGAAGCCAGCTTGAGCAAAGAAATCTCAGGATTTTTACACACGTGAGATGCATTTCAGCAACTAATCTGTGTGGATGAGTATTGGATGAAATCAGAGCAAGGCTCATTTGCCATACGTTACATGATTACATGGTATGTATTAGTACAACCGGATTGCCTAATCTATGCACACGCAAGTGTTGCAACCAAATATCTGTAAACCAAGACAAGCACTAAGCACATGCTGTAAACACTGAAAAATTTGATTCTCACAGATGCAGAAGATGTACCACATGTACATGATTCCGGTATCAATTCCCAGAAAATTACACAACCTTCAGCATTGAATGTTCAATATTACATCTTATTGGAGCATGGATTGTCACGTCAGTATGGTTTTAGCACAGAACAAACACAAATTCGCACCTTTATGTTTGTGTTTCGCAAAATGTCAAAACCGTGACCGTGTTACAATTGTACCAATTACTATAAACGCAATGTAGTACTATTTTCCTTGTTTTTTTCGCACGCAATTTCCTAGTTTTTAAAGCACTAAAATTCCTGTTCAAGTTCAAATCGAGCATAGCATATCGTACGCACGCATACCAATATTGTTAGATTCCGGTGCAGTGCATGTCAACTAAATTTTTACAAAATGACCAGACTCGTGGTTCAAGGCTCTCTGGTAGCAGTGCTAGTTGGTGTAGTGGCATACTTCTACTTTAATCATTTTGTGGAATCGGGCGAACCCGTGTTTGTAAACACTGTTTATGGAAGGTTGCAAGGAAAAACGGTTCAGATTCGTGGAGGGAGGCGTGTGAATTCATTCACCTCAATTCCGTATGCAAAACCCCCGATTGGAGATTTAAGATTTGAGGTGTTCTAAAAACGCCAATTCACTATGTATATATTAGTCGCACACTTAGCGAGCACTTTAGAAAAAAATGCATTTTTTTTACTATTCATTAGCCTCCCATCCCTTTTGGAAAGTGGGAAGAGGACGTCCTCGATGGGACGACACCGGTTAGGTTATGCACGCAATTCGACAACCTCTGGAAGAGGTTGGAGGGAGTGGAGGATTGTCTTCAGCTTCATGTTTATACGCCAACGGTATGCTGGAATTTAGAAGCTTGTCATCAACCAGATAATAACTTGGTACCTTTTTAAAATGTTCTTTTTAGATTGATAAAACAAAACCACCTTGAATAGCTTAGGTTCGTATCTCAATTTGCTGCTGCCACAAATACGGTCAAATATTAAATGCTTGATTTGAATCAGGTTTTCTGAACACTGGAGACGATGTTGTGACCGGAAACCAAGGGCTGAAGGATCAAGCGCTTGCTTTGAAATGGATTCAAAGTGCAATCAGAGACTTTGGAGGGGATCCCAACTCAGTAACACTTTTTGGATGTAGTGCTGGGGGAGCTAGTGTAAATTATCACATGATTTCTCCAATGTCCAAAGGTGAAGAATGGAATAATTAGCAAATTAGAGTTTTATAGAAAAGTGAAAGATGCATAATGTTGTGTTTGCATATATGCAACTCAAAGGGCTTTTCCATCGAGGAATTTCTCAGAGTGCATCAAGTTTGTGTCCTTGGGGTTTTACCCGTGATCCTAAGGCGCAGGCGAGGAGACTCGCTGAAAAAGTCAATTGCGGTACTGGAACTTCTACGGAGCTAGTAAAATGTTTGAAATCAAAGAGCGCAGAAGAAATTGTCAATACTCACCGTGAAATAATTGTAAGGCCCATTTAAACTTGCTATGTCCCATCACACAGAATTCATCATGACCAATTCTTTGTTGTAGGACATATTTCATGATCCTCAAGCAATATTTGGACCATCAATTGAGTATGCAGACGCCACCGAAAAGGCTGGAAACTCAGTTTTTCTTAGTGACTCTCCGTACAAGTTGTACAAAACTGGACAATTTAGCGCGGTTCCCTGGATCACAGGCGTCACTTCTGAAGAAGGATGTTTCCGTAGTCCACGTAAGGATTTTCATATTAAAGCAAAAATCGGACGGTGTACTTGGAACCTTGCGTCCGGTTCTCTTAAAAAGTTGTATTATATTGAAGAGGTTACAAGGAACGACTCGAAGTTACAAGAATTCAACGAGAAATGGACCAAAGTCGCCCCCAATGCTCTGCTCCTGTACAATGACGATCCCTCATTGTCCAACAAAGTGAGAACTTTTTATTTCGGGAAAACTTCCAAAACAAGCGCTGACACAGAGACTGCCAAAGGCCTGGATTTTGGAAAAGATGATTATCAGAGCATCACCAACCTGTATTCTGACAGATACTTCTTTGGCTGCGTCCGGGATGCTGCTATCTTTCATGCAAAATCTGCCCCGGTTCATTTGTACTACTACACTTACAAACATGACATTAGTTACGGGTACATCCAGGAGCATACGCCAGGGACGATTCCAGTTCAGCTCGAGGTCATTTTGGCGTTCCTCAAGTTTCGTCTGTACAATGTTTTGAAGTGGGATCTCTTCGACTATGGTAATCTAGTATTGACCACGTGCATAAGTCGAAGGGATAAGCTCATCCATTTATCTCACTTTCAACTTTTAGGTACCTGTCACACTGACGATATGCAAAGTTTATTTCTTCTCAACCCGTTGCTAGCTGTTGACGAAAAGTCGCCACATTATGCGTTCTCGAGAAAAATGGTGAAGCTGTGGACGAATTTTGCCAGAACGGGGTAACTATACATATACTTTTATACTACACGTTGGAATGCAGCAACAAAGCAAGTTCAGAACGTAATGAGTCAGGTTTATGTGTTTCATTGAAACTTTCAGCAACGCCGGTAGTATCGATGGAGTTCAGTGGGCTCCTCTGAGATATGACAAGGAGAATAATAAACCGCAGCTCCCATTACGGTACCTTCATCTAGGAGGGAAGGTTGCAGAGATGACTGAAGAGCCTTTCACTGATAGACTGAAATTTTGGGAGGATCTCAATCTACCAAGAAATTAATTAATAGATTCTGTAAATGGTGAATTTTCAAAAATGGCACGAGTGATGAATGAAGCATTTGCAGAATGTAATTTGGTGCTAGAAACCAACGGGATCAAGTAGATTTGAAGAAACCTATTCAAGTTTGTACAAGTACAAAGTACAAACTTTCAGTGTGACAAAGTATGGGAGTGAAAGTATGAATGGACAAGTGATTATTTATTGATTACTGTACGCCAATGACATCTTGAATATAGCCAAATATATTGAAACATATGTGAAGAATATTCGGCGAGATGATGCGCTTTTGTCTATTTAACATCCTTACATAAAGCCGGACTCTACTCTGACTTCTACCTTTCTGCAGCATTCTATCTAGGTGACACTGACATCAGCAGTACGTTCTTGAAAATAATTAAGTGTATTGGCATATTTATACGAACTCTGCCTGTTCCAACCACACACGATAACAGATATGAGAATATTTTATTAAATCAAATTAGATACGAATATAAACAATATACATCCCCAGTAAAAGACTAATCCTAATCACGACATCGACAGTAATACCGCTGCCAATTTAGCGTAGGTAAGTCTAAGTAATCATCCATCAATTAAATATCATGCCAACGTGCTTTAGGTATCTGGATATAGTACTACCCGCACAAATGAATTTCTTGAAACTCTTTCACATCACAACAGAGCTAAATAACATGTAATACATATATGTATATTTTCTGTGATGATTGATCACATATATACTTGACCTCTGTCAGTGACATCACAAAAAACGCAAGGACTTTGCATATGATGAGCTGTACAAAATTACACAAAACTGGACAAAAAACTTGTACAAAATTATATACATAATTATTGGTTACAAGCAATGCTGGACTGGACGATATGAACGACTGTGGTCGACGTCTGACCATTCTTATGGCGCAATGCTTTCTTGTTTATGTACGTGTGTAATTATGAATCCACTTATACCGGTAAAATAGTGGATAATACGTGCATACGTGGTTGGCTGGAGTTACATGGACATGCAGATGACCACCACAAGGCTGCTGCTTTACTAAATAACTCACAAAATTTTCTTACATGTTTCTCCCTACGCACGAATTACTAATAATCATACAGTCAGTCATTTCACAATAGCGCATGTACTTCTACTACGTGAGCTGTTTTTTTAGCAAATTGGAAACGAAGCTGACGAAAATTTACATGGTATGCATCTAAGTGGCTACCTTATGTTTAACTTCATCTATTTACTTTTATGCTTCGTCTAGACTAGTAACTCAGCTAAATACATTCGTTTCTGCTTAGCATTAGCATGATGCTCTTTTTACTTTGACTTTGTTGAAAAAAGCAATGATTTAACGTAGAATGGATAAAAATGAAAATGAAAACAGATTTTTTACACTCCATATAATTTACAATGTATATACACATATATACACTTCTACATCTGGACAAGTTAGCGTGTCATTTTATCAGCTATCAGTATGGGGTTGTTTTTACAAAGGTTTTTGTTTTCATAATGTCCAGCAATGAGTATAGTAGGAGATATTTACGAACACAAACGTCTACAAAGCAACTTCAAATTTTCAGTTTAATCAGATACAATATTCTGGAGGAAGCCGAGAATGTGATGGAAATAATGATAACCAGACAGACATGAATTGATAGAATAAATGCCAGCGCGTAAGGTACAACTAATGCACTCAATGATAGTAAATGAAGATAAAAAAATGTATATGGTTGTACACTACAGTTTTGACTGTGTTGATACTAAAACAAGCATCACATGAAGAGACATTTCGTGTTATTAACTTATTTCATGTGAAAAATATTTCATAAGTATGTCTTCATTGTAAAGTGGTTTGATTCCCGTGCATTATATAATCGCATTTCAGACCTCCAACAGTTTAGATATAATCCTTGTTTTTGTAGCGGGTGGTGTTTTCTGCTGAAAATCTAAAATGTGAGAAATAAACTTTGGATAAACGTGAGAACAATTCCCATCTACGATATAGTTTTATTTTCCTGCATGTTCTCTAAAGGTTTGGTCATTTTAGACTCGTAACCCAGTCCATGAGCTCGATTGGATTTTATAGCGTCTCTAAGATAAAGACGGTTTTATAGACTTTGCGAAAACAATGAGTAAATCAAAAGAAAGGTCCTATTTTTTCTATATATGTGCACTCGGGCCAGTATTTATATCATTTTTAGTGTACGGTTATCTGAATAACTACTTCACGCAAGTTGTCACCGTTCAGACCAAGTACGGAAAGTTGGAAGGGTTTGTGGCTACTTCAAGAGATGGGAAAACGTTTTATCAATACAATGGAGTGCCGTACGCTAAACCTCCTGTGGGACGGTTGAGATTTCAGGTAAATTCTAACGGAAACGGTGTTTGTCTTATTTCGGTAATCAGCAAATACAAATAAAAGTGCGTTCCATGTATTATAGCCTCCACTCCCAGTCGAGCCTTGGGAAGGTGTGAGAGATGCGACAAGAATGGCCCCGAGTTGCATGCAATATGATCTCCAAGTTAAGAGCTTCCGTGGACAATTGGACTGCCTCGTTCTCAATGTTATGACCCCGCAGGTTTGCACTAATACAGGTTGCTCAAAAGCCGGCCATATCTACAAAATATTAAACTTATTTAATTGCCTGTTATTTTAGAGTCCGACGGATCCCGTCAAGAAGTTGCTCCCAGTTATGGTGTTCATTCATGGAGGTGACTATTGCACTTTGTCTTTCACTTTGCCTTTTGAACACGCAACACAAATGTCTTACACTTTACAATTAATGAGTTGCAGCGTAATAACCTACTCATAGCGTGATTTCAGTTTCACACAACATAAACTTTTGTCAATTATTTTCACAGGTTTGTTCATGTTCGGAGGTAGTGGCGAGCTGTACGGAGGACGATATTTTATGGATGAGGATATCGTCCTTGTTACAATCAATTACAGGCTCAATTTATTTGGTGAGTTTCTTTCAGCTCCAACGTAAATTTACAATCCGAGCCATTTCTAATTATGACTGCGCATTTGTTGAATGTAAATCTACTCAGGTTTTTTGAACACTGGAGATGATGTGGTGCCTGGAAATATGGGTTTGAAAGACCAACTGGAAGCACTCAGATTTCTCAAGGAAACAATCCAAGATTTTGGAGGGGATCCGAATCGTCTTACAATCTTCGGCGAGAGCGCTGGGGGTGTGTCTGTTCATTTGCATATGCTTTCTCCGCAGTCAAAAGGTAAAAGCTTAATGACCTTCCGAATATACGTAGAAAGTTCGCATTGTTCTACAACAGTCACCATTTCTGCCGTACTTTTAACTCTAGGACTTTTCACCAATGCGATATCTCAAAGCGGTTCTGCCCTTTGTCCGTGGGGCTTCACCAGGAATCCACGTGAGCAAGCAATACGTTTAGGAAATGATGTGGGCTGTCCTACGAACAGTTCACGGGAACTCGTGGACTGCCACGATATCTCAAAGCGGTTCTGCCCTTTGTCCGTGGGGCTTCACCAGGAATCCACGTGAGCAAGCAATACGTTTAGGAAATGATGTGGGCTGTCCTACGAACAGTTCACAGGAACTCGTGGACTGCCTTAACAGCCTTGATCCGTGGGATCTCATGAAGCCCCTGGAGAAAGTTGCGGTAAGGCGTCATCAAACTGTGCTGAATACTCCTGCATTGTGGAGCTGAAAATTCATTTACTTGCAAACAAAAGCTTCATTTGTCTGCAGGATCTATTTGTGGACACTCTTGACATATTCGGACCTTCAGTGGAGAATGTAACTAGCACAAAACTGAAGGCCTCAGCGTTTCTCACGGATTCTCCGTACAAGCTCACTGCTCAAGGGAAAACCCATCGTGTGCCTTATATTGCCGGTGTAAATTCCCACGAGGGATGCTTCCGGTCTGCATGTACGAAGTTATAAAATAGAGTATTATACGTATGTTCTAGTCTGCTTAAATCTCAAAGACTTAAAAGTCTGTTTAAACGCAAAGCAAATCGCAAAGTGAGAGTTTGCACCAGTTTGCAGTAATAGAGACTGTCGTATGATTTGAAGGGTTCGTCGGACATGAACCACACTTAAAAACCTTGAGCTCCAACTGGGAGAAAGTAGCATCCAATGCCTTCTTCCTCCATAAAAATGACTCTGACACGTTAAACAAAATACGGACCCACCATTTTGGGGACAACGACAGAGAAATCACAGCGTCAGATTATGAAGCTCTCACAAATCTCGTGGGCGATAGGCTTTTCACTGTTCCGGCTAGAGATGCCGCACTACTTCACGCAAAGCACAGTGGGGCCCCGACGTACCTGTATTACTACAAGGAGAAATTTGCAGATTTATCCCTGGGGGATGGACTTGCCTCTCTGTCTGATGTAAGTTGGCTACCAAGGGTTTTACAACTTGCGGTGAATATAGGTAAAAAGGGAATTTCCAACAGACTCGGTCTCCAAGTTGCTGACTACGGTAAGAGGATTTATCTTACTGGAACAATGTCAGTCAGAATCAACCCGGTCTTTAATTACTCAAAGTGATTTAACTAAGAGCAAGTTTTTAATGTGTTAAATAGGTACATGCCACGGGGATGATATAATACAAATGTTTTCTCTTGCGCACACTTCTCTGTTTGACATTAAGCAAGGTCACAGTCATTATGATCTTTCAAGGAATATTATCAAACTATGGACAACTTTCGCGAAAACGGGGTAAGCACGTAGGCATGTTCCTATTTTTCGGATTTCGATTATGTTTGGTCACTGCTCGTAATGCTCATATTACTCAACCTAAGTCAAAGATCTTTCGCGTTTGCTTTTAACAGCGACCCTGGGTCGATAAATGGACTTGCTTGGACAAAAGTGGAAATTTTAAACCCCACTAGCACTAAGAGTGAGAAGTCATTCGTACCTCAGTATTTGCTCCTCAAGTCTAAGAACCCTGAAATGGGAAGTGAACCATTCCACTCCCGACTCACCTTTTGGCGAGACATCAGCCTGCCACGGAACTTGAGTCCAGAGGAAGAAGCTCATTTTCCACAAGATGTTCTCGCAACAAAAGATAACACCTCACTGTGATACTTTTATACTGCCAGATTTTAAAAGATTTACAAATTTCTATATTGTAGCTACGCCATGACTAAGATCGTATGGTATCTAGTCAAATCGACATGTATATTACGTAATCATCTAATCCAAGTCTTGCAATTCATTCCCGAAGCATCTAATAAGAATGGTAAAATGATTGTGATGTGAACTCTACAACTGAAATCATTGTAACATACACTTGCCTGTGTAATAAAAAATAATAATTTACATAAAATTAACCTGGTATCATTCCAGAATGAACTGTGCTACAAATATACCGTATTGCATGTTCAGTCCCATTCAGGGACCTATCCTGAGGCGTAGCTGATCGTGTTATAGCATTACTCAAAAATATTTATTCTATTGCTT
Source organism: Alloscopus bannaensis (assembly GCA_027743745.1). Lineage (NCBI taxonomy): Eukaryota > Metazoa > Arthropoda > Collembola > Entomobryomorpha > Entomobryidae > Alloscopus > Alloscopus bannaensis. The sequence continues at coordinate 15,178 of JAHZMW010003091.1, forward strand.
TGTTTTGTGAAAATTAACCAAATCATAGTTAAGTAATCTGGCGCAGATTTGTAAATAGTTTAACCAAAAAATTCCAAATAGGTTCAAAGGTTGATAATTTGAATAACAAAAAAGTCTGGACGTGACCTGGAGTCATGTATGTAGACAATCTTGGTGGCCTGCATGCATAGTGATAGAGTGATAGATAACTTGTGATACTGACGTTTATTCTTCCAAGATAATTTGAATAACAAAAAAGTCTGGACGTGACCTGGAGTCATGTATGTAGACAATCTTGGTGGCCTGCATGCATAGTGATAGAGTGATAGATAACTTGTGATACTGTGACGTTTATTCTTCCAGCAGTTGAACTTTGTTAGGCGCAATGTATAACAAGTTGTTGGTCATTGACTCATTTATTTTGAATACCTACACATATCCTGAGATCATCACCTCCTTGTTCATTTACGTCCATTTCAGAAAGTTCATTAGGTACATATAATATTTAGGTCAGAGCCTCCGCGCCGGCGGAGATGTGTGCTCACCGTTGCAGTGACACTACTAAAGATTCTCTGTGCTCAGAGATTCACAGGATTTCTATCACTTATTAGAACCTGGAAATTGCTATATTGCTCTTTCTGACATGCATATTGGTATTTCATCCTCGACGCGCTTTACCGACTCCGTAATACAAAGGGCTTTAGAAAATTTTGAAGGATTTTTGATTGACAATTATCATATCTAGACACGAGAAGAAGTGTAAGAATTGATTCAAATTAAGGTGTACTGAAAAGTATAAGCCGGTGAATGTTCCACACATAATATTAAGTTTTACGCCTTACGTCTGCTCGTCTTTGACAAAAACGTCAAGCTGACATCATTTTTTACTTTCAACGATATTTTACATTGCGTATTTTTAAGTTTGCAGCTGAAAACGCTTATATGTACTAACAGATAATCGAAGATTAGCTTTGACAATGTAAGGGTTGTTGTGAAGTACCCTATTGACATTCAGTGCAGTATATACTCAGGCAAGCATTTCCACTTTTCCACTCGAGGCTCGACTTTTGGCGAAACATCAGTTTGCCCCGCAACCTGAGTCCAGAGGAAGAACCTCATTTCCCTCAAGATGTTCTTAGCGTGACGTAGCGGAGAGCAAAGCTGAAGTGATTTACTTTAAGGGGTAAATCGTACGGGTAATATATTTATATGCATCGTTAATAAGCTGCACATTTAACCCAATAAAAATCCCTAGAAAGGTTCCAATTAAAAGTTGAATTGAAGGTTCCTATTAAACTAGTACCTGAACGTATTACAAGGAATGAATATGATATCGTTTAATATTACAAATATGAATGTTTCAGTTAAATTCACTTTAACAAAAGTATGTTGGCACAAAACAACATATCTGACCACAATGGTGGCACACATAGGTGATAGGTACACAAATCATGCCAACTTTGTCACGAAGATTCGCAATGTGCCAACGACCAGCAAGCCATCTAATTAACAAAACATAGCATAACTAGCAATGTATAGCTTGCATTTCTGTTAAACCCAACTCGTATGGTTTCCTTTCTTACATTTGAACCCTTGTCCCGATTGGTTATACTATTAGGGTTTTGACCATAAAACACTGGTTACGTACGAGGTGGTGGTTTCCGGTTTCCGGAACTGGCGACCGATAGTAACAGCAACTTTTAATTGTCCTACTCTTTGAGTTTATACGATCAGAAACCTTTTCGCCTGCTTATGATTTACATGTGCTCAGACGTCTTGAGCAATTAAATCATAGTTAAACTCTTTTAAACCTATCGAGTTGGATTCACTTGTTAGTGGCAAATTACCCCTGTGGGAATTGCCAGAATGAAGTTTGCAATTTCGATCGCTGTGCTGGTGCTCATTAACTTGGGCTGTTCCCTTGGGCAATACCAAAGAAACTTCAATGAGCTGGACGACCAGGACGAACAGGTTGACCAAAGCGCATACTTTAATGAACAGGACGACCAGGACGAACAGCTTGACCAAAGCGCATTCTTTAATGAACAGGACGACCAGGACGAACAGCTTGACGAAAGCGCATACTTCAATGAACAGGATGACCAGGACGAACAGCTAGACGAAAGCGCTTACTCCAATGAACAGGACGACCAGGACGAACAGCTTGACCAAAGCTCATATTTCAATGAACAAGACGACCAGGACGACGAAGCTAGTGACGACACCGAAGAAAATGAAATAGATGACGATGATGATGATGACGATGACTCCAGGGATGACCGTGGCATTTTCAAGAAGAAGAAGAAGGTACTGCACGTATAATACGAATTAAGAACAAAATATCTTCCCCTTGTTGTAATTCTAATTGACATTATGGAATTGAGAATATTCATTTCATTCTCTTTGAAGAAGGTGAAAATCAGTGTTGGTGGCAATGATTCTTCCGAAGAGGACATTGAGCGTTGTAATTCAGATAAAGATTGCAAATTCTACAAGTACTGCAGTAACAAGGTGTGCCTCCACCGCGTGGGAAGAAGAAAGCGTCGATCTCTTTTCCGACATTAAGGATCAAAGTCTTTTTGGTACTTAACTGGATGACATGATATGGAATTGCCTAACTATGCTATACTAATTTATAACACCTAATACGGACATGTAATAATGTAAATGTACAATTGTTGGTACATCATCATTCTCTCTCCTCTCGGCCTATAAAAATTCGCTGTAATTCTACTGCAAAATATTGGAATGTTTAGTAATAAAACGATATGCATAAAAATACAAAAATCAGCAACCAACCAGAGAATCATTGCTTCAATTCTAGTAACCGGAGGATGTGGAATTCACGGAAGTCTCTTTCAGAATTGACCGCACATGGTTTCCCAGCATGTGTTGAAAATGAAATTGCTGCGCACACGAGTGTTATTAAATTATTGTAATTACTTGCTTTTTGCAAGTAACCAACTGTCGACTGAAAGCGTTGAAAACCCATCTCCAAGTGAGAAGTCATCATATTTCTCGTTGTAGTAATACAAGTATGTGGGAGCACCACTGTGCTTTGCATGCAAAATGACAGCATCCCTTCCTGGAACGGTGAATAGATGATCCCCAGCAAGATTTGTAAGTGCGTGGTAATCATCGGCTGTAATTTCTCGAGTGCTATAATTAAAATGATGGATGCTCAGCTTAGTTAAAGTTTTTGGGTCATTTGAATGGAGATAAAAGGCGTTGGGTGCCACCTTCTCCTAGTCTTTGCTCAAAGATTTCAAATTGGGTTCGTGACCAATTAACCCTAAACACAGAATTAGTACATTTAATGATACATACAAAACATAGCTCCGCCTTTAGTTGAAATACAAACGTTTGATTGTGGATCACGTTAATTTCTTACACGTGGATCGGAAGCAGTCTTCATGTGAATTGACTCCAGCTATGTAAATGTTTTAGTAAAGAATGTCGAGGAAGAACCTCTTAGAAATTGTCTTACAAGTGCAAATCTTGCATTTTGACAAGCTGGCAAAAATCTTATTTGACCACCATGATTCACCAAAATTGCGTGGCTTGCCATAATACATTCATCAATATAATATATGTAATTTATTTCCGACAAAGCCACAGACCTCCGTTGCGTTTTCTGATCTACTTATTTGTAAAATTGTACAAACGGAGATATAATTTTTTCATTTAATCCTGTATTTTCCATTGGTTTACACGAAAGGCGTGATCACTTTTATTTGACCTGAGCATGCTGCAAAATGCCGTACTCCCCGCTGATTAGCCAGTCAGAACTTTTCTTCTCCGTTTCATCTGCCACTCTCTTATCCAATCCAGCAATGCAGTCCGCCTTCAGCGTACGTAGTGTCAGGAGTGGAGCTGGGTGAAAACCTCTTAAAGCGGTTTTAAATGGTGTTTCTGGTTCCCAACTAATGTCTCCAATGAGTTTTCGATAATTTAAATCTCCTTTAAAGATTAAATGCGTATATGTCGCTAATTTTCCGTAGAGATCTGGGTCCGTGTCTTGCATCTCATTGAAAGGATGAGGATATGTCCAAAAGTCCGACTCGACAACGGTCCACCTAAAAGTTTAAGTCACACAAATTAATTTCAGCAACCCAATGGCATCTGAAGCATTACGCTAATGCTACAAAGCGAAGCTGTATCCACAATGTATATGTACAATAACCTTTTGGATGAAAGAAATGCCTTCCAGCGCTCTGCTAACTTCACTAACGTTGGAGAATCCGAACACGTTGACATTTCATCCAGCAACCAATTAAAATCAGTTACTAGTGCGTCGGAAATAAACCAGGGAACAGTTTTTACGTAAAAATCTATCCTATCAACGCGATCTAATAATTTATCAGCTAAACAAAAGTCGGTAAACAATTCCAAGCCAGAGTTATCCAAGATGTAGGCAATCGTAATAGGATTTTCAGGTTGGGATTTCTTCGCCTCCTTCAAGATTCTCCACAAATTCGCCGACTCGTCACAAAGAACAAAACGTCTCAATTCTTGTAATTGTTCGACTAGGTTTCCTGATTGAGACACTTGCTCACCTGAAGACATGCTCAAATCACAGCGATTTCCCCACAGCCCAACTTCCAGTAGATTTTGCAAAACGGCATCTGTAGGCTCCGAGGTTAGCACAAACTCTCCTAACATTGCAGCAGATTGTTTACAACAATGAAAGCCATCTTCCTTTTGTTTCCGAAATGGGTCGAAGCCATTTAACCGCTGGGTAAGTTGAAAAGCGTCATGAATCCTATGGTAGAAGTAACACTCCACGTGAAGCCACGAAGAAAAGTACCACTTCACTTCCTCGACAGATCCTTGAAAGTAAAGTTGTGCTACATGTTGTAAATATGCGTCCCAAACATTCGACCCCGTCTTGTAAATCGGCTTATTTGTGGTCATTTCATTTTTGAGTTTGGCAAGAGCACCAACCACCACCTTCACTTCTTCTCGGGCGTCCTATTTTAATATTCGGACCAAAGTAAACTTCATTAGCAATCCAATTGTGTTTGTAGAATAAATGTACGACGGAACAAGCGACAGAAAGCAGATTTACCACTCCAAACTGCTCAGATATTTCATTTTTGTCCCTCGACAGTTGATCAATTACTTTCGTGAGAATCACAGGCAGTCTTTGATTAATTGTTGTGTACCCAAAACCTCTGTACATAATACAGGAAACATGTACATTAAGAATGTTGCACAACGTATTTACAATTAATTTATTATGACGAATGTTTTAAATTACTCACTGTTTATATTTAGCTGATAAAGGAATACGTGGGGGATACTTCGCATCGATCAGTTGGAGATCCGTTGGACATACGGGTGCAGAAGACACTTGCTCCGGCATTTTTACTTGACTGTTAGTTACCTGTCACCTGTACAAACAAAACAGAAATAGTAATCGACATTCTTAATTAAAGAACACCGATATAATAAGCAATTACATAAAATCATCATAACGCCTGCATCACGTGTGTTATTGTAATATGTACTCCCAAAACAACTTACCACGAAATGATTGTAGGAATTGCCCTTGATTAAATAGTGTGGTCTTCACGTTACTACCTCTAGGTTTCAACCTCTAGACAACCAACCTCAATTTCTCCAGGGACTAGCTTCACAGTTTTCCACGTGAAATAAACGTGTGTTTCCAACCACAGAGTTGATGATAAGACAAGTTTAGGTTTAGAAGAAATAGCTCAATTTTTGGTGCAACTCACAAACACAATTCTCCGACTGAACAAAACAAACTCGTGCAATACTTTTGTAGGCTTCCGAATGTCGATGTCTGAGCACACATAGGGGCATTCCACAAATGAGTAAATGCACTCCCTTCGGGTGTCCGTGTAGCATCGCGTTTAGTCGATACATGAAATGGAGTGAATTTTATCCAGTGCGAAACTAATTAAATTCATAATGACTAATAAGAAAATGAAAAAAAAATTAAATTTGATTTGCACTTAATCAAATATGCTATGCTCCATCAATGTGGTGAGCAGCAGTTTAAAACAAATTCGTCCGGTTGCATGCACGGCAAAGAAAACTGTATGATGGATTATATATATTTATGGTTGCATCAACTCTCATATCTTAAGTTAAATGCTCGACTTCCAGTTAATTGATTTTACAATAGAGCACACACATATTGTCTTGTTTATTTGCATAATTGCTTGTAATCAAGAACAGTGAGAATATTGGTATGAGATTACCAACAATAAAAGCCATAACATACCAATAGAGTTCTAACAAGTTTTTAGATTTTGTACAATATATAAGGACTGCATATAATTTACAGTGTAATATGTAGTCAGTAATCAGTGATACCTGAGTGTTACCGATGAACCTGCCAGCGCAGATTAAAGCAATGAATATCATTAGACTAGACAAGGTGTGGCGTTAGTAGAATGGTTAATTACTAACGGTTGTTCTGCACGATTTGCGCCTACAATTGTATAAATATAAATGTAGATGATGGAATACTAGTATAATTGAAATGGGGATTACTATAAACCGCGGACACTTATTAGCAAGCACATTTTATGATTTTGCCACAACACTTCTACATTTCTACTTCTACACAACTCGTTATAGATTTCATTATAATAATTTTAATTATAATTGTTGAAAAATTCTAATAAAGCATTTTAGGTAAGTAGTGCTATTATGTTACCGGCACTTGAGTGACTTAAAGCCAACTTGAAGGTTTTAAATTCTTTCGTGAACTGTGTGAGACCAACGTGTGTCGGACTCCCTAATAATAAAAGAAAAAAATACGATGCGAATTAACGATAAGCATTGTTCCCAAATTTAAGACTGATCTCCGCATTGTTGCAGCAAGTGTTTAAACTTGGGGTGCTCCCGCATCTGCGATTCCAGTTGCTGGACAAGTCGTTCATTCAGAATATACAGCTGCAAAAATAAAGCGTAACAAGTTTATATTTGTTCCAAAGAAGAAGACCTGAAGCCTGAACCTTTTTTTAAAAATACCTGATGGCAAGGGCTCAATTTAAGCTGTCCCAGTTCAATTTGATCCAAAAAATGTTGGTCGTCACGAGTTAGTTCCTGAATTGAAGACTCCTCTTGGGTAGGTGTGTATGAAATTGTAAGAAGCGGAGGTCCGTTGATCCGCATGCATATCTGCAACAATCATCGTTTGTAATAAAGTTGATACTATTTTTAACATTACACCTCATGAACTCATTCATTACCGAATCTTTTCCAAAACGCAGCATGGTGACCTGGTCAAAACCAATGTCAACGGTTAGTACTTTCCGCAGGGGTTGCGAACTCTGTGACAAGGTTGGGGAGGATGGGGTCATAGAAGTTAGCTGGCATTCATAAGTCAGACGTCTGAAATTAGAGCACATTGAAGCAACACGAGTCCAATAAGAAAATACATGATGTGCAAGTGTAATTAGTGCATTGTCTCATTGTCATCACTTAAACATAGTAGAAAAAAGCGGTATCATATCATACTGTGTATTGAAGAGTACTCGTAGTCTGTTTGGGTTGACACTTGAAAACGATCGAATGCGATATCCCCCAATGTGAAGCATTCTAAGCACCAGTGTGGAAGTACGATAAGGCGGTGCAGGTCCAGTAAGCCGATTTTCCACTGGAACGCAGCAGTTACTCGATGTTGGTACAATTGCTCCAGGATTCATTTGGAAATAATTCGATGTTGGTGGTAGCTGAGACACTGCAGAACTATTTGCAACTTGAAATGGCATAATAGGGGCCTGACTTTGCTCCTCAACGTCTCTGCAGTCTTGATCGGCGGCATTTATGGATGCAGCAGGAATCACAATTTCAGATTCAGCAGTCACAGAAGATGAAGAGCACTGTTGTCTGTCAGCAAACGACCCCACTGTATAGAATATGGGCCATACAAATACTACAATTAGTTTTTATTGCCCCCATATGTAAATATGCGTGTTAATTCGAAGAATACACGACTTGTGCGTACCTGTGAGTGGGGATAGTATAGACGACTCAACCTCCACTATATGGTGACTTCCAGCCACTTCGGGAACCACGTCGGCTTCCTGTAGCGCTTCAGCAGGCTCTAGAATAATGTTTTCCGGTCCACCAAGACATGTGGCAACTTCTCCATCGTTCACTTCACCATCTCCGTTTTCAATCGTTTCCTTGTGTTGTTTCTCACCTGCCCCAACAGCATTTTGAAGTTGATCTGCAGAGAGGGCCTCCAAAGCTTCCTTCACAGCCCCTCCGACGCCGATTCCTGTGATTGCCTCCGGTATACCAGTGTGTATTTCTTGCTTGATACAATTATCCAAACTTATCATGACCTCGCCACTGGGTGACGAATGGTTGTTTTCAAACTCGGCAATGTGCAATTCTCCAGCCACTTCCGGAACTGGCATAGTTGTTGCTGTTGCTGCCCCATTAGATTTGGATTTAGATTGTCTAGATTTCTGTGAACCTGTGCCAGAAGCATTTCCACTGTCAATCCTGGGTGCTTTTCTTGGCCTTCGTCCACCTCCTCCTTGAAGCTCCTCTTTGACAACCGCCTTTGTAGCTGGCACAATGGGTAGTAATGGAGCCGCAGGAGCCTCTCCGCAACTGTAGCGACTCACCAGCACTCGCTTGAGGGCGAGTAGTTCACAAACCGTGAAGTAGCCTCGAAATCGAGCAGAATCGGGTACGTCCTGCGGAATCATGATTCTCTGGCACTCAACTGGAACTTCTCTCCACAAAACATCCAGTCCTCCAGGTAAGGCGTTGGGATCAGGAATGACTGGGCTCAGCGTCATCGCCTTGACTGAACTCCGTGTTTGTACAGTGCTAATCGCTCCATTGCCTTGATTGCTTCCACCACCTGCAACACCTCCACTGCTTCCATTAGATGAAGCCGGAGCAGAAGCTGACGATGATGGAGGTCCGCCTACCCAACCCAATCCGTTTGAGCTCCTTGGGTTTCCCACCTGGTGCTGCTGAAAGCGCATGCAAGCAGGGTGCTGCATAAAGCACGCATGTTGTTGTAAGGTGCTCAATGAATGAGCAGGTTGGTGGTTGGAAATTTGATGAGGATGCTGAAACAAATTTAGCGGTGGATTCCCAAACGCAGCTCCGTTTCCTGAATTGCTTGTACTCAAATTCATCCCAAAAGGCATCACCGGTGGTGGGCCATGAGGGTGAAGATGAGGATGATGAAATGGATGGGAGAGCTGATGTGAAGCGCCATGCTGAGGAGGACCCAAGTTCATTTGTTGAGCATGAGGGTTGTGGTGATGATGAGGAGGATGCTGACTTTCCAAGAGTTGTTGTTGTTGATGAAGACTAAAGTTAGCTGGGTGATGAGTTAGGGACTGGATCTGCGAGTGGTGGTGATGATGGAGCTGTTGTGCATGATGACTCTCCATTATCATGGCATGTCCATGGAATTGGGAATTATTTCCGGATGGAGCATTCTGGATTTGATGACTTGAAGACACGAGGAGAGTTCCTGTCGTAAAGGGTTGAGGTCCAGTCCCGTTGGTGGGCCCCAAGTTGTTTTCGTCCATCAAATGTTTACCAGAGACAAATTGTTGCCCAGTTGATACTACAATGGAGGACCCACCAACAGGCGCTTCACGATTGTCGCACATACTTGAATTGTTGTACGGTAATGTGGACGTTTCGTCTGGCGAGGAATACGACGACGGAAATAGTTGACGCTTCGGATTAGTCGCTGTACGAGGAGTTGGAATACAGACCGGAGCAAAAGGCGACGGTGGAGTTAAAGCCCGGAGGGGAGAGTTGACTGGAGTAACCTTCTCAGTCTTGATGATGATGGCTTCAGGTGAAAGTTGAGAGGACGGGTTTTTCGGGGAGGATGTCAAGCGAACAAACTCCTCATACAAATCGTCATAGTTGACTGTGGACGACATTCGTCGGATTGAAGCCAATAAAGGCCAACTCAACGCCAAAAGTGATAATCTTGTGGAAAGCAAGAGCAAGGGTCACTGCAAAGACAGAGGGGGGCTTTATTATGCAAAAATGCAAATGGCCGCTCCGTTCAATTGGCTATCAGGCAAAGTATTTTGATTAAATTTAAAGCAAGAGATAGAGGTGAAGATATATCCTCACTAAATTAACAAGTGAAAGGGGGAACTTACACAATTGATTCTCCTCCACACAAGGCACACATCGACTTCCGGAGACTCCAGTATTATCACACAGTGACAGCAGCACATCACCGACTAATTACATGCTGGAAACGAATGATTTGACCATACATCCACCTCGTATCCAAAATGGTGCCTTGCCAAGGCTGCATTGCCTACAAAAATTCATGCTTTATGAGAGAACTCTAGAGGGGACAAAATACGACATTCATAGTTTGTACCTCGTTATAGAATTTATGGTAATCATTCATGTAGACATTGACAATCCTCAAATGCTTTTCTTTTTAGGCTTCACTACAACTTATGCTAATCAGAGTCAATCGAGAGAATGTGTGAAGTTGTGGAACAATCGTACTTCATTATTTTATCATTCTGACAAAAAATCGTATGGACCACACCGTTTCATATGAAACCGTGTGGTCCATCCGATAATATACGCGTAAATACATGCAGCTATGCACTTGGTAATTTGCTTATCGTTATGCTTATCACCTACTTTGTTTTATATTCAGATTTCGTTGAAAGAAAAGTAAGAGTCTTTGGAAAAAGACACTCAAACGGAACTTACCAGTTTCACATTGTCCTTATCTGCGGCAGTACTAATTGTTTCTCTCCTTTATCGGCCTTATGAGATTACTTGAAGAAAGAACATTTGAACGATTCCTTCTTCA
>JAHZMW010003092.1:0-14632 GCA_027743745.1 Alloscopus bannaensis
AAACCATATCATAGCATTTGTCTTAAAATTTTGCTTCCTCGAAAATACTATCTGCATAAAATGTTCCCCGTTTTATGAAGCCCGTGCCGTTTTGATCGAGATGGAGAAAGCTGCAGACATGATGATCACCAGCTGAACTTCATTTTCTCCGAATTGCACAAAAAATGATGAGGCTCAAGTGCCAAGAAAAATATGTTGCTTTTCCCCCAAAGTTTTATGAAGCGTCATCCCCCGCCTCGGGAAAGCTCATCTGACATTTTACTGCTGCTTCTGGTATTTATCTGCACTTCTTCTGTCTCCAGCCCACCCACGTGGCATTACACAACTTTCTCTTATAAACCAGCCGATGACATTATGAAGAACATTAGATCTCCATTCTTGTCATCTGGCGCACTTTCCCAATAAAATTCGACTTCATACCATGATTCCTGCTTTCTCCAGAAAAAGTTTGTAATTGCAGAGACTCGCATTTTACATAAGGTACAAAAATAATCCGGAAAAAATCATCCTCATACAATTTCTACTTTCTCCAGCTAAGGTAAGTGGGCGTCCCTAAAAATTGGAGGAGACACGCGAAGATGATGGAAAAACGGAGAAACGCACCGAAACCAGGAGAAAATGACATTATGAAGAACATTAGATCTCCATTCTTGTCATCTGGCGCACTTTCCCAATAAAATTCGACTTCATACCATGATTCCTGCTTTCTCCAGAAAAAGCTTGTAATTGCAGAGACTCGCATTTTACATAACGTACAAAAATAATCTGGAAAAAATTCATCCTCATACTATTTCTACTTTCTCCAGCTAAGGTAAGTGGGCGTCCCTAAAAATTGGAGGAGACACGCGAAGATGATGGAAAAACGGAGAAACGCACCGAAACCAGGAGAAAGACTTTCTCTCCAGAGTCTCAAAAATGTGTAGGAAAGTAGATAATAAAATGGTCACTAGTGTGTGATCATGAGAGCACGCAAGGATAGATCCCACCATTAAGAAAAGATTAACAAGGAACGCAACATTCGGGAGAAAGCAGAGATAAAAAGAACCGCGAAGACCGAGGAGGATAAAGATGACGCCAAAAAGAGGATAATGTACTGTCCCAAGTCATCACGTAAGACGCAATTATAACTATAGACATATACGCTGACCACCGGAGAAAGTAAGAGTGTAGCCGTACCCTTCAATTACACTCATCCCACACTTTGGAGAAAGTGAATGAGCATCCCGTGATACAAGGAACTTTGCGGTGTTTCCTCCTCGACTAAATACTGTTTTGCTTATGAAAGAGAAAGCTTTTTTCGGGAAGTACATGGTTAATGAGTATAGGAGAGAAAAAACAAGTTTCCTCCATTTTCTAAAGGATTTCCACTGAAAAGGGAAGCAGCCTAACAATGGAGCAGCCTACACACAAAGTTTTTGGAAAAAGCTCGGGCAAATAGCCTCCTTTTTCGGGCGTTTAGACTGGAGAAAATTTTCCTTTCTCTGCGTTGAGCGCACGCGGCTCCTGGACTATTTTATATTATGCTGACCGCGCTGGGGAAAGTAGACGTTCACCCGATGCAATATGTGTAGAGTACAGTTTTGCGACAGTTTTCTCTCGCCTGTTGAAATAGCTGCTGCATATGCAACAAAAGGAAAGGTGCACACGAATGTGTATGAAAGAAGAGAAAGGAGTGAAAGTAGAAAAAGATAAATCCCTTCGCAATGTGCCTCTTGCCACACATAGAGTTTCATCCAGCACACGAGAGCGATCACGGAGAAAGTGTGTGGCACAAAATATCAAGGGAGAAAGTTGAATGCTCTTGTACAAAGCTGTTATATGTGACCAAGGAAAAAATAGGATGGAGTCAGCTGGATCCTACTAGTTTGTTCCGAGCTGTAGACACTGACACAGACGACATTCGTCAAGAATCTCGCAATAAACTTTATTCCGCAAAAAAAAAATATTCTTACAAAGTGAAACTTGTAGTATCTCACCCATATGACTTTTACATATGCAACTACTTTCTCCAGATTGACTGCAGCGCAACCCGGAAATGCCCGGCTTAAACTCGTCGTCACACATTTGTTTCAGTCATATCCGTATTATGTACACACGCTGTCGTTTTTACATCATATTTTACTTTCTCCCTGCTTTCTCTTTCTGGACCACACCATCATTACGGAGCGATACATTTAGGGCCAATAGAAAAAAATCAAAGGTCCTTCTCCCCACTTTCACTTTAGACTGACGACTTTCCCTGTCGATATTAGTCACTCGATAAGGACAGAGTGAAAGCTCTCGTAATAAAAGAACAAAACGAGAGAGTGCTTCACAGTTTTTATATACTGTATTACACAGCACACGACTTGACATTTTGGCAGGGGAATACCTATCTGTCTATCACGCTTCATACGGAGAAAGTAGGGGAAAGCGGGAGGCTCATTGAAAACGTTTGTTTCACAGTATAATACTCCCATTTCGAGTTTTACCGTTGTAGTTTGTATTCCTTTTTCATCCAGAAAACATCTACATTTCGTGTGGAGAAAGGAGAGAAAGTGCTTTTCATTTCTTTCCCCGAGTTTCACCCTTTTCCTCGCAATAAACGAAGACCACTTGAAAATCCTCGTAGTCCTTGTTACTTCTCGAGTGCCACTACTTTCTTCTCCTTTCACTCCATTATTTTTTGGGACCTCGCTTTCAAAATGCCACATGTCGACAGCGTCGTAGTCATTGCACTCAGAGAACATGGATCTCTTTCATTCGTCAAAATTTTTCTCTCTCAAAACTTTCTCTTATTTTTTACTACTACTGTTTCCTTCAACTTTTTCACGATTTCGTTGCTTCCGTTGTTTTTGACAAATACACATGTTTCATGATGTAGATATGTTTTTGTTTCATTCTTGATGCCCACTGGCGATGGTAAACAAGTCAAGTTTGACTTTCTACATTTATAACGCTTTCTCTCTATTTTTTTCTGGGTATTATTCTACTCAAAAGTGAAAGTAGAGTGTACACGCTCTCTGTAGGCGAAACAAAAGGAAATATTGCTTTCTCCAGTTTGAAAATCTGCTCGCCATGACCATCACATAATCACCAGTCACCAGCAGTGCCATTGAGAACTGAAGAAAAATGGGAATTTCTCACAGCTTTTGTATCATGAAATGATGACCAGCTTTAAGAGAAAGCAGTAACTCATATTTGCCCTGGGCTGATTTCACTCTCTTTATTTTTATATACTACGCATTTCTATACTTTCCCTTACTTCCGGAGAACGGAACTTTAGTGAAAGTCAAGAGGTCTTTGTCTAAAACTTCGTTAGTGTAACAATAATACTTTTGTCATTGCGATGTTGCCGAAGGCCGGAGTTGATCGGAAGTGTGGTGGCTGAATGACAGTGCAATTTCGGGGGAAAGCGAAGTTGTGTAAACAACACAATTTATTTTGGGAGATATGTAAAAAGGAGATAGCTTTCACCTCGAGTTTTCATTTAGATGCAGTAGTTTCGGGTTTTCTCTGCACGAAAATAGTTTTAATTTCGGAGTGATGTACTCTAGTGCGGCTTAAGAAGACAGTCACCTTCAGAAGACAGTGAAAGTCAGAGAAAGCTGCTCTCTATTGGCAATTTCTTAATTTCAGCAAAGGTTATCCAAATAAAGTCAATATGTTGTGTTTTACCGGAGAAAGTAGAGTTTTTTTGTAGGTTTGGTGGTGAAAGCACACGAAGCTGTGATTTTAGTGAGTGTAAGCGACTCCCTGATGGGTGCGCATTGTGAAGATTAATAAACTTTAATTACAGCCCTTGATGTAATCAAATGTTGAATGGATCTTGTCAATGACAAGAGACTACTCTGAGTTATTATTCTGCTTTCTCTGCGGTGGCGATACGGGTAAAGGAGTCTCTGGTGTAAACACTTCAAATGACTTGTGTGATGAGAGAGAAAGCGAATTGAGAGTTTTGCGACGCTCTCATCCAGAGAGAATTACAATTTTCTCCGAAAATCTCCTATGTCGTCATTCACCAGAGGTAGAGAAACGAACACACATTTTATGCAAGCTCCACAGGTCGTAAGAGGCTTAACTAACGTATTTCACTGACTTTCACCAGGAAAGCCAGGAAGGAGGAGCCTCAAAGAAAATCCGAAACTTTAATGTGTCCTCTGGCTATACAAAATGTATGTCGGTGAAAGCATGGAGAAAGTATACCCATCTCTCAGTCACTCAACCGTTCACTCATTTATATCCTCAACATATGCACAATGGGACGAATCGTGCTTTCTCTCTGCATGAACAAATAGTGCAGCTCCAATTGGAGACTGTGAGAGACAAATCCATTACACTTTCAATTTGGTGCATTGGCCATGCATAATTCGATGCAAATACATAAACCAACTTTCAAATCCAGACGAGGTTACAATGGAGAATGGTCGTTGTAAATCAGCTTTCTCCCAACTTTCTTTCCACACAATAGGGAGAACAATTTCTACGTAAATGATCTTTAATGCTGGAACAAATATGCAGTCCTGTATTTTCTTCTAGCTTTCTCCATTTTATGCAGGTTGCTTTCTCCAACAAAGAAATGAATTGGAGAGAGACTCGAGAATCATCATCGCATCGGGGTCCCCCGTTTTTTGGTGGAGACATTATTAACATCTCGCAGCAGGACACATTATTATGTATGTATCTCGTAAGAAAATAGGCAATAAACCTAAATCATCGTGTTTGCCAAGGAGAGCACACAGTTGGTATAAAATATTGTGGTATTACATTACATTCATAATATTTCACTTTCTAAAAGTTTTTATTCTAAAATGACGACGTCCCTTTCACTCTGCGGGATGTGGAATGTGCACAAGTCGTTTTCTCTTTTTATGTTCGTCATTTTTATTGGAACTCATGCATACTCCTTTCTCCGCTACGAAGGTGCATAATATATCACTAGAGATTGTGTTTGTGTGTATTTCAAATTTTTTAGTAATACACCCGATTACGGATAACAATGTTGACTTTCCCCAGAGAAAGTGTGGAGGTAAGCGAGGCTATTTTTATTCCTAATGGATAAAAATCCCGAGGCAGTGTAATACCCGGGACGTAAGGTTTGTTTGTAGACTTTCTCATATGAGTTAAACTTTCACTTAGTGTGTGTGCGTAGCTGCTGTAAATAGATTCTTTCACTCTGGCAGCAACGATCTTGATGTTGCCACACTCTGAGGAAATATCTGGGGACAGAAAGCGTATGTTAAGGTATTCAATATTACGTATATCGATGGCTTAGTTGCAGAAGGGCGTATTGCATTTAATTCAATGGTCAATAGGGCGTATTTGTTTTTTTAAAATAAAATTTTGGAAGGTTTTGTATTAAACAGACTGCTAGCGGTTACCGCGCCCTGATTGGTTGAGCGACACATGTGTTTTGCAGTAATAAAATCATTGAACAAGTCACATGTGTTAGTTAAAGTTTTTGACACTGTTGGGCCTTTACTGTTGAAACAGTTCGCATTCAGACGGTAAAATGCAATATGTACCGCTATTTATGAATTTAAATTTTTTGAAAACGCAAATAGCCTTTTTTGAAAACTCGAGTAAATGCAATATGCCCTTTTGCAAATAAGCGAGCGATATGTAAAAGTATATAATCCAACGGTCACTGTCCGGAGGGCCATTACGAGAAGAGTTTGTAGTGACACGAGATTTGTATTTTTAGGGAAAAGACCAGACCGTAGTAAAATCCACTTGAAACAGCATCTATTCCTGTGTCTGCAGAGACTCCCATTTTGCATGCCCGATCAAAAGAATCAAAGGATATAATAATACCAGCAGCAGGCCACTGGCCTCAATGTTGTTTGCACAAGGTTTGGTCGTAATGGCGTGGCCAAATGATTCCCTACATTTCTATGCGTAATGTGAAAGAGAAAGTCTATTTTGTCTACATTATGTATGGATGGAAAAAGTAGTTTTTCCCACAGCGCTCTACAAGAACCACACACGATAAGAAATAAAGGGGAATGAAAACAGAAGCTGAAGCTTTTATTTAGCGTATACAACAGCGGTGAAAGTTTGACTTGCATTTGTACACGGAGAAAGGTAAAAGACCCGCACAGTTGTAAAAGTCTGAGCGACAGGGAGAAAGTGAAGCATGAAATCAAGGGAAGGCCATATGGTACGCGCATATCTTAGGATTATGCCTCAATGCATATCTTTAATGTTCTCCTTCTTTCTTTCAGTTTACTTTCAATGCAGTTTTTTACTTGTACTTTCTCTTTGTTAAATTGTGAGTCTCCGAAACAGAAGAAATGCGGCAGAAATGTAGAAAGAGGAATCGAATTTTTTCGTTGTAAATTTTTTGTGCACAATTTCTTTCCTGCTTTCTCTCTGGAGTTGACTTTTAAAAGAGGCGGTGTGGTGGATGGCTGCGTTTTTGTTCGTTTGTTGAGTGAAAGTATTGTGCACAATAAATGTATTATTTGGTTATGCACTTTGTAGCCTCCAGTCGTAAGATTTGTTGAGGATTATATTATATTCTTTTGAGTGAATTTTTAGAAAAGAATTTGGAAATTCATGCATTTTTAAAGGATACCGGAAAGAGCAGCGTGACAACATAAAATTCTAGAAACTCGTACTCAGGAATCCTCTTGTGTTCTGGAGAAATTTCAAGAGCGAAGCATGCCGATGCTGGAGCGGAATGGATTTCGAATGAAATAAGCTTTCATTGTACTTTCACCAAAGCATTTTTCTGGATCTTGTTAGTTGCTGGACATCATTCCAAAACCTCAAAGGATGCTGCAATTCACAAAAAGCTCAGTTTTTTTCTCGCTCATAATAATGTTCTTTATAATTTATGATTACAGAGAAATAAAGAGGTTAAGAAATGAAACAAATGTGGATGCATATCATCCCAAGAATTTTACAGGGAATTCGTTTCACTTTCACTAGAGATGTAAATCTCTCATAAAAAATTGCGACGATGACGATGCCCATTCCAAGAGGAAAGCACACATCAAAAAAAATTCTTCGGGCTAATACCTTGAAACGGGTGATATCCGCGTATGATTTTCACAGTGGATAAAAAAAACTCGCTCTATGTTATGGAAAGTCTTTATTAAATTTTCTAAAGCATTCTCATCATTCCTCGAAAGTAGTGGGCTGGGAGACTCGGCACGTTTCAAAAAGCGTTAGCTTTCTCTTGATGCGGTAAATAGGGAGAAAGGAGCGCGTAGCGAAAAAAAGAGAGAGAAAGTCGTTTTGAATGTAAACAAAGATGCTCCCTGGGATTCATACATGATTTGCGGCTGAGCCTTAAACATTCTTTGAAGTTTGACTGCACCAACGCATACACTGAAACCCTTTGTAAACTGTGAACTATCAACATTTCATACATCGCAACATTTTTCTCCACTTTCTCCCCTGGAATAAAAGCAGAGAACGATTTCGGCAACGCTTCGTTTCGAGTCGGTAGAATTGGTGTCTCATAAAATCTGTATGTGCAGTTGTGAAAGTGGTGAAAGTCCAAAAGCCGGAGCAATATCCATATCACATAATCGCATTACGCTACACACACTCATAAAAAAGAGCCACAATTGGATATTTACGGATATAGAATACAGCCACTTTATATTTCGTGCGAGGAAAAATAGGGACAACGAGATTCAAATTTGCGAAAGAGAAAGTTAAATGTTCGCAAAATGTGGCACGCATCATTGCATATAATGCATAATATTGGAGTGGCAGTGTGCATACAATAACGAGTCGGTAGAATTGGTGTCTCATAAAATCTGTATGTGCAGTTGTGAAAGTGGTGAAAGTCCAAAAGCCGGAGCAATATCCATATCACATAATCGCATTACGGTACACACACTCATAAAAAGAGCCACAATTGGATATTTACGGATATGGAATACAGCCACTTTATATTTCGTGCGAGGAAAAATAGGGACAACAAGATTCAAATTTGCGAAAGAGAAAGTTAAATGTTCGCAAAATGTGGCACGCATCATTGCATATAATGCATAATATTGGAGTGGCAGTGTGCATACAATATTACCAAAAAATAAAAAGAATTTTAGGATAAACAAATGCAATGGTGGCAATTGTAATATCATTTCGCGAATTATACAGCTTTCCCTCAACTTTCTCCATTTGAGAGCATTTTTTTTATTTAAGTGGACGCATAAACGTTTTGAGGTTACCCAAACTTGTTTACAGTGACAACAACTGTTTATATTATTGTAGAAGCGGACATCCAAACTTTTTGAGCATACATCTCCGAATCGATCCCGAAACGTCCGCTTTTGCGGAGTGCTCATCTTCACCGAAAAATGCTGAATGACATGTACACACCGTGGTGAAAGTGGATTGGAGGAGACATGAGATCCTCGACCCTTTTGTGAGGGTGAAAGCTGGAATGCACGCTCAAACGAGACGTGNTCAAACGAGACGTGGTGGTCGTTCGCTTCAAAAATGCATTGTTCCTTGATGCGGACCGTGTGGTGGGTCGATTTTTCCATTACATAATTTCACCGGTACATTCCTCCGTTTTGAGGCATCAAAATGGAGAAAGCATTGTGATGTTGTTACAAAAGGCATGCGGCGGAATATTTTGTGAAATATTCCCATTGAAATTGTAAAAAAAATGACGTTTCCCAGAAACACGTTGTGTCTGCTGGAAAGTACATGGTTTTCTCCTAAAATCTGCAGTGTCCTCCTAAATTATTTAGCTTTTATGCAGACGCGTGTGTCGTGTCCCACCGTAGCCATCTTTGCTTTCCCCAAAAATTTCCATCTCTCTATATTTCAGTATACACAAAAAAATAGTGAAATTGACGCTCCCACATCTGCGTCAGGAAGTGAGGAAAAAAATTGGGGAGGAGGAACCCAAGAGGAAAATAAAAGGAACTGGAAACTGCATTTATTTTCCGCTCTTCCGCAGTCATTTAACGTACGTTTACTCCAAAACAGTCAACGTTCCAGAACAAATAAAAACATTTTGCTTTTTCAATGTTTATTCAAGTTAAAAGGAGAAAGTTAACCAGTAGATCAGTATAAGAAATAATAACTAACAATTAAGTTTAATTTACAAAAAAAATATATGCAAGTGGTTGAAAAAAGAAACGTCAACCGCACTAGAAATAACTCAAAAGATGCAATCTAACGTGTGCATGCCAGCGGATGGCAAGATCCGAGCAAATTATAGATTCTTGGCACTCCACACTACTATCATCTCTACACATGCATCACCGAAAAATGGAACATGGTTCACGAGTCTGATATAATGCGTTTGGGGAAAGGGACGCTGAAAAAAGATTCCCTGGGAAGGAAAAAAGGGATATCCACTTTCACAAGATTGTAAGGAAAAAATAATGCAGCTTGACGAGTCACGACAAGCTTTGCAAATAGAGAAAGCTGTCGTCGCCTTTGTTGACGACGGTCGAAAAAAAGGTGGTTTCATACGGGAAAAATGTATTCCAACTTTCACCGAGAAAATGTAGGCACTACACGCAGTATGAACAATATTCTCGGTGAATTTCCCCCGAAATAAAAAAATCGTTGTTGATATACGAAATGGATGAATGGAAGAAGTCATGTCTTACACAAGCAACCAAGTAATCCATGAATCACAAAAGAGTACAGGAAAAGGGAAAAAGGTAGGAAAACGGAGAAAGTGGAATGTCCTACCACCACTCTGGTAAATAAGAATACTATTGAGACGAAAGGACAAATCCTTGTGACAGCTTTCTGATGATGCATCGTAGCGAAACAGGGCCCATGATGAATTGTTCTGTTTTCTCCAGGATTTTTGTACAAAGTGTTCATCTTGTCCAGAGGTGCTCCGGCATTTGTAATTCGGAAAATTCTGGAAGTACGCATAAAGAGCGCAATCTGTTGTCTACGTCATGGCTATGTATGTATTTTATACGCAAAATTCTGATATAGCTACTAATTGTGGAGAAAGTGAAATATTTTCTCATGACATGGTGACATGATTGTGAAACGATGTTGAGGAAAATGACTCGGAGAAAGTGCCCTGCATTTCGTCGGAAAGCGGACATTCCAGCGAGATTCGAATGCTGTATTTCACGCGTTCTAAATGAGAGCCAATATGGAATCAGAAAATTGCGTTTACTGGAATGTGCACTGGAGAAACGACGGAAGAGCGATAAACAAGCGGAAAAGAGAAAAGACCTGATTTTAGGTAACTTCCACATATGGATCCATACTAGAAAATAATAACTAAAGAATCTCAATCTCACACTTGGACGATCAATGGGAGAGTTGAGTGATGAAGAAGAAATGTTATATAACTGCCAAATATATTATATAATATAGATAGTTGGTTGTAAGTCTACTGGTATATGTAACAGCGCAATTATCTTTCACAGATGAGGATATCGATCCTCATTCCGTCCACCCACGACCAATTCCTTTGCGATATATTATCTTCTCGTCAGCATTAACATCCCACAGGGCTTTGCCCTGTAAAAACCATCACTCAAATCTTCTGACCTAAACCCTTTTTTCTCTTTGTGTCTTGAAAGCCCTAATAAAGCATTTTTATGAAGCTCACGCCTCGCTCTTTTTATACCCGTTATGCACACCTAAATGATGGGAGTGATCCGTCTTAAATTGGCGTCATCATCATCACTATTCATACGTCTAATATAAGTTCTGGTTTATTGTTAGGTATAAGAGAAAATGAGGAGAAAGCACTTTCTTCTCTGACAGTCAACAAACTACCCTTAATACACTTTGAGAAAGAAAGTTGAAATATGTCCGCTATTTCTGGCCAGTATAAACACATTTATTATATTGTCTGCTCAGAGGATTTGGTAAAAGTCTAAGTGCACTGGAGTTGTTTACAAAGTTTTAATTAGCTAAATAGTTATTGCTCACAACTTTCTCTCAATCTCTCCTCCCCAGCTTTCTCTCCACTTTCTCCAAGGATGTTGGAGCGCATCATCATCATCATTGCTCATATTTCTGATTTAATACGGAAAAGGAGAAAGTTGGAGAAAGTCAATTTTACACGTAATGATGATCGTCGTTTTTCCTATATGGATTAACGTATTGCAGTGATTACAGCTATAACCTGCAGCTTGAGAAGTTTCTCCAAAACTTTCTCAAGCTGCAGTCGAGAATCCTCTTAAGACACACTCGAGGAAGTCAATGACAATGACGAGAAATGCTTGTGGCAGTTACAAGATATGAAAACCTATATTTAATACGTCTTTTTTCGCCGAACGCTTTTTAATCAATGTACTCAGCCCGGAGAAAGCAGAAAGTGTTTCGTATGACGAGGTGGATACACAACAAAGCTTAGACCATAACTATTGGAAAGTTCAATAAAGATATGGACCATCGTGATCATTACGGTTATTACCAACAGCTATAATTTATAATGGATATTACATCATTTCGCGTAATCCCGCGAGGTCATAAACATCTCCATTTCCGCTTTCTCCATGCATAGAATGAGTTGTTCTGAAAAAGCACAGTGGACGTAGCCTATGCGCAATTTTTCTCACTTACTTTCTCCATGAATGTAAATGTAGGTAGGTACGCGTTGTGGTTTTTACGGAGAAAGTGGGAAGCACGTCGTTTATTTTAATTAATATTAATACTCCTTTCGACGTGTGCCTTTGTGTGCACAAAAGTGGGAAGCTCACACAAAGATTTTTTTTGGAAATGTGTGTGGTCGCAAAAGGAGTGAAAGTGAGGATAGTATAAACGTGGAAAAATTGGATTTATCAGTTACTCCCACAAATAACTCAATAAAGAACCAATCAGTCCACTCAAGAGCTAATCTACAATCACAATTACAATCTTGTCTAAAAAAAGTGAAAGTTTTCTCTTATCTAATGTATTTAGGTATGGCACAAAAGAAAGTATAAAAATATATAATATTAAACGGGAAACGCTTTTCTGCGAAGCTCCTCGAGTATGGAATACAATAGCATTTTTGTAGCATGTTTTTGTCAAGTAAATAGACAATATGCGTGTATCCCTCGATTCAGCTTTCTCCGTTGTGAAAAGCAATCAAGTATGGAAGCCTGGTGTTGACTCAGCCTGAAAAAGAATAGACCCGCGTAGACGATGCGTCTGCGATAATACGTAAGTCAAAATTAATGAAATTCTTGTTCCCAACTTTCTCCCGTTTGTCAAGGCTTCATTAAAAATCGCAACAAAATACAAACCTCCCTTCGAGCCTTGAGTAAAAAAAGCGGGGAAAGCTGTAAACAATTAAAAAACTGCAGCTTTGAATACGTTGTGTGGAGATTAGGAGAAGTTGAGGCCTCCAAGGAAATTCCACTTTTAGACGGCTTGAGGACGCGGAGGAAAGAGTGTCTGTCAGATGCATTCAGCAGCAAAAAACAGCAGTAAATAGTATTAATTGAATGGAGATGAAGATACAATGTGAACAATAGGAACGTACTCAAATTTTTAAAAAAATTCACAAAAACACGCAACATTT
Organism: Alloscopus bannaensis; assembly: GCA_027743745.1. Lineage (NCBI taxonomy): Eukaryota > Metazoa > Arthropoda > Collembola > Entomobryomorpha > Entomobryidae > Alloscopus > Alloscopus bannaensis. The sequence goes on from JAHZMW010003092.1 coordinate 12,446, forward strand.
TAATGATTTTTACAGCAGCAAATGTTAATCACTTATTTCAAAGGTCAAAATCAGAGAATTTGATAGTTATAATAAGTTTTTGAAGAATTAAATTATTGATTGAGTCATTGAGCCTGGTTTGGGTAATAACAATATGTAAAAATTTCATTTCTATTGCCTAACTTACCGTAGACCACACTGCTTTAATGAGCGTAACGTGTCTAACATTTTTTCCGCTTCATGATAAACTTCGCAAAGTAAACATAATATCGTGTGTAATATATGCTTAAAAAGTAGGAATGAGTATGGGCAGGATTAAGAAATAAAAATGAGGCCTTTTTCTTCCTTTTTTTCTACAAAAAAATGTGTACACATCACACAAGCGCACATTGGATGGAAGAGTGTCAAGCGAAATGGAGAATAAAAACTCCTTAAAGCCCAGACATGAGCTCCATTTTGTTTTGCAATAAGTCCCCCTGGGACGTGCCTCCTTTCGAGGTACGTGATCACAAGCTGCATTTTGTAGGCATGCTTTCACTCCCTTTCACTTTGGAATGTACTCCTTACATATGTAAAACGAAAGCATTAAAAGTTGCAGTAAATTTCGTGCTCGTACACTTTTTTGTATTCATTTCCCTCTAAAATAATCGAGTACTTTCTCCGTATACTTTTTGGAGACTTTTTTTAGAACCATGAAATAGGAGCAATTATGCAAAATACACTTTCTAAAGACGAAACTTCGAGCTTCCATTATTCTGTGCAGTGTCATGAAAATGGGTGCTATTACAGGTGAAAGTGGATTGCAACAGAGGCACGATTAAATTGTGGTGTGCATCACGTCCGCCAGAAAAAAAATGTTACAACACAACAGTAATATTGCATTCATGACACTCCTGTGAGTCTCCGTGAAAAGAGTGAAAGCAAGTGAAAGTGGTGGGATCCTAAAGAGACTTTGTTCCGCAGTGGGTATTTCGGTGTGACGAAATGCTCCTTAACTCACACGGAGAGCACAAAAGAATGCAGAGTTGACACTTGAAATTCCTTCTTAACTGCAGTCGATGTCATGACTTGCATTTGCATTTATTGCTTTAAATTATTTTCGCTTTCTCCTTTCTTTTGACCATGAACCTTTTTTGAGCATTCTTTCTTTTCCAAAGTTTTTGGAAAAAATTCGTAACATTTTTTAGCTTCTAGAGCAAATCATGATTCATTATTTTCAAGAGAAAAAGCTAAAGTGGAGCATTGCCATCATCGGATGTCGTTTGAGATTGAGCATATTGGCACGCTTTCACTGACGCATATCATTGACACTTGTTCCGGTTGTTCCTCAATATTCTCTGACAAAAAAGACACTCTTGTCGGGATCCATTTGCATCTTGCTCCACTTCGTGAAAAATCAAAAAGCACATTGAATCTCCTTGCTCTCCTTTCTCACTCTCTTGTCTTGTCCCACTTTCTCCGACATACCATCTTCGTTACCAGATCTTCTTGTGGATTTTTTTCTGGATTGGGTATGTATTTTTTTAAAACTCACGAATTGAGAACGGCATTGCTTTCTCCACGAATAAAGGGAATTCTCCATCCGTCGTGGTGAATTGATGTTATGCTTTCTCTTGTATTTTGTAATCCACTGCATTTTTGAGTGGGAACAATATTGTAGCTTTCTCCAGAAAGTGGGAGCGACAATCATGATTTTCTCTTTTCGGAAGGATTTTTCCAAACGGAGAAAGTAAAAACAATATATTTTTTTCTGCCGGAGGGATGCATACAATATTTATTTTAAACAGGGCATTTCCGGGCAACTACAAATGTTCAAGTGTCTAACACTCTTTTCTCTGATCCGGAAGAAAATGCTTTCTCTTTTTACGCTCTGCGCAGTGGAGAAAGCGAAGGTAGAGATATCTTTGTGGACAAGGATGAATTACACGTATATTGCCAGTTTACAGAGTTGTTTGTACCTCTAAACTCTGCATAAAAGATAATATTTCGTGTGTAAATGTGAAAGTCCATATGCCTTCAGATTACTGTGGAAAATACACTCGTAAATATTTTAGCAGGTAAGCAGGAATTTCGTGTTGGGAAAGAAATGCATTCTCTCAATATCCTCTTCGACGACGATTTTTTTTTCCAAAAGGAATTACTTTCTCTTTGTGTACATACCACAGAATGGAAATATTTAGGTTACTTATTCGATGGGGTTTTTGAGGT
>JAHZMW010003093.1:0-36404 GCA_027743745.1 Alloscopus bannaensis
CCTGACGAGAGCATATACTCTAGCAGTTCTCACGGAATCTAAAAATCAGCAAAGTGAAATTATTGAAATTTGTCACTATTAATACGTCAACCTTCACTCAGCATAATTATAGTTAATCTGCACTTCATAACGGTTGGGAAAGGTCATGGTTCGTCGAAGATCAAAAACTGTCGATTTGGAGCAACTGTAAGTAGCCAATGGCTGTAAATCACAGCCTGTAATGATGTGGCCAGTTGATTTTTTGCAAAATAAAATACCAAAAGATTTTCGTACATTTGAGCAGTTCTTTAGAATGCATATTATTGTGACTACTTCCATTTAGTCGCCCATATCTCGTGTTTTGCCGCTTACTTGTGCACATAATTGTGTCACAGTCACAGGTTTTGTGTATGTACTTTTAATTTACCGCAGTCGGACGGCAACAAGTGCATAGTACGACTTGAATCTTAAATGATTTCATGTGTATTACCGAATTGTATTTACAAGTTAGTATTTTTCTCACTACATGAATATTTTGAACCTCTCTGATACATAAAATATAATGATTGTGCCATACTCTTGGTGTGGCTTACAAACAAGTGTTACAGGATCTTTTCGAAATGCGGGCTCATTTCTTATTGTTTACCGTTACTGCAGTTAGCTTACAAACACTGAAAACGTTTTCGTTACATCATTAGTAAGTGCACACTATGTTCACACAGCAAAAGGATGTCCTTCGATGCGATAGTTGACATGCTTATTGCTTGCTTCGTTCACCGCTGCACCGCACCGGTTGGATGGTCAAAGAAGACAGACGACTGTTGCATGCCAGTTGTTTTTACATTTAGAAGTTTTTACAATTAGTCGTATGTACGTAATTTCACTATTAAATTTTAGATGTTGCTTTAGGTCGGATTTGCATGCGGCTCCCAATTTGCCGTGCCACGGTGAGTATAGTAATTTATCACTAATAATGATCAGTAGTACGTATTCAATTTTCAAACAAACTTATTGTCATCATTCAAAACCACAATCTAGACAGCTAACTGTTAGTATATGTTGCATAGATAAACGTCTTACATTTACACACTTATCTCTAGTTAGATCACATTTGAGATTAATCAGCAAGTGCATGATCGATTAACAGTACAAACAATTCGTAACTCATTGCTTCTCATACATTTCAAGAGATTTACAGTTGTTATATAGAAATTTTGATATGAGTTGCAAAAATATTTAAACAGTTCCTGCTCCTACGCACTTGTCAGAAATTACAGTCAACACGGTTCGTACATAATAGGTATTTACTATGTATTCATACATGCCCTATCTGCACGCAGTGTAACATAACACTGTAATTTTGCCGTGTTGTTGTGATATTTCATCTGTGCTTATCTGCTTCCAGGTACATATCAAACGACACTTTCTGAGACGAGAGTCACTTTACTCTCCGAGGTTTGACTGTTCAACTACTAAACTACTGAATTGACTCATTACGTACAGAAAAAATACAGATCGCCTATGCTTACGTAAGTTGAAATATATGTGTATAATAAATATTACGGACTAGATGCTTTCACCGGTTCCATATATCATATATTAATGAATGAACCTAGTAATAAGCTGTTATACGTGGAACTTTAGTTAAGGCATGTTCCGAAAGAAATTATTCAAGAAATGCGCATTATTTTGTAAATTAATATAGTTAAGTATCAGTGGATATCAATTATGGTTAAGTGTCTTGACTGTATGTGATATAAATTTATCGAATCTTAAGTCTCTACTCTTACTTCTGAATCGTGGTGAAATTATAATCATGGGCATTTTTTACTTCCACCTCGTCATTCACACCACAGACTGGTCGTTTTGACATTAATAAGTAGTCTATCAGTTACGCGATTCATTTCGCAGTTACTACGTGTGGAACGCGTGTAAGTATTAAAACTAGCAGCAATGACTGATTATGACTGTACGTGGAAATCCTACGAATGCGCTATTCACTAATGATTTCGTTGGCTGAATTAGTCTTTTTGAGCATACATATGTTAGGTGGAAGGACTATCGATTCAAAACTAATAGTAAGTATTCAGTACTGTTAGTCGTGACACTAAACCCATATAAATGGCGCTTGTTGCGATTGCAGTGGATACGATATCAGCACGGACAATCAGACTATAAACAATTCTAATTGTAAGAATGATTATATACCATGCTGACACTGAATATGTTTGGTTGTCTTTCGCGAATATGGCCAGCCGAAACATTCGACCGCCGTGACACGTGAATCGTCAACAAGATCGACAGCCGCAGCGAGTCGATGAGAGAATGAATGGTTCAGGAATTATTTTCCAAGGGGAAACAAGCATATTTTCTTGTATCGTTTTGACATTTTGGGAATTTTTCGTATCCACCTCTGTTTCTTCAGAGTACATGGCGTAGGCAATCTCCGTGTCAGATTTGTCCAGATTGATCGCAAGTCATCCGGAGACATTTGATGCGAGGTTACCTGTTAATTATTTAATAATAATTCGTTTTAGGCCAACAAAATCTACACAACGAAACACTTGCAGGGTGAGCTGATAGTATATTATGGTGATTACCATAATCCTAAAAGCACACAAGTCCTTCGGATCCAGCCTGTTATAGGTGAAAAATGGAGAATCGTCTGGAAAGTACTGGCTTTGTCTGGCAAGTATGGCTGTAACGTAAATATCTTCCAAGTGAATCAAGGGTATCGTCAACGAGTTTTCGAGCAGTGTTGGCACTAAATCTCCACGCATCAAATACGCAGTTCCAGATAAATAACCGGGATATACAGAATTCGGATACAAATACTTTGGCATGTAGAGTTTGGAGGAGTGCTCTTTTATCGGTTGTGCACCACACGTCAAACGGCCAATCATTTTTGAGTGTGGCATGTCATGAGCTACTTTGAGTAGGCGGTCCACCTGCATAAATTCATTAGGTGTAAAGTTACATAGATTGTATGGCAGCCCCGCTGGTCGAATTGCTCTAGCTAGCCTTCAATTGTTAAGATAATTATTAAATTATTATGCATAAAACTTACATTTATCCACATATCGTCGTCTGTTTTCAAAAGCCAAACCGGAAAGTGGTTGGTGACACTGCACGTGAGATTCACCCACCTATTATTAGTTTTCAAATATACACGGTTATCCCAAAAGCTCTACTTATAAAATTTAATAATTTATTATGTGTACTACAAGCATTTACTTACTTGATTAAAGAAATTGATTTAATCGTCAGATTGTGGTATGAATCTAAAAAGTCTTCCTGAATGATATCTCGATATTCGCTGGCTTCCTTTGTCACCAAATCCTGGACATTTTAGATAACCATAATCACAAATTAACTACACGTAAAGTAGTATAGTTAAATACATGTGCATGCATGATGTATGACTTTTCAGTGCATCGTAGGGAAAGTTGAGATCACAATCGTTTCGTGTCTTACCTGGATGGTCTCATTTCCAGTTCGACCTAAAACAAAAGCAAGTCGAACTCCCTTAGGCCAGGTGTAGCTTCTGGAACCCCACGTTTCACGAATGGCACTTCTTGAGAGGGAATTGTTAGGTGCGGAGGTAACCAGTATTAAAACCTGGACACCTGGCCCACAAAATGGAGACGTGACATTTCCATCGTAGAATTCCGGTTGATGTGGCTGAAGTATAAAAGTGCGTGGGTTGGAAAGTTCTAAATAGTCGGTCACAATAACCGACTGATTCACACTCCATGTTGAAAGTTCACCTGAAACGTAAAAATGATGTGAAGTCGAGTCTCTTTGGCGCAAACGTTTTTGTAAAATTTACATGACTTTGATTAGATTAGCTTACTAAGGCGCTCATAGTAGCTTCCATTAGTGGATCCGTTTTCCGGAGAAATTAGAGCAACAATAAAGAGGAAGATGAGAAATGCAATGATGGCACCCACTAACGTTGGCAGCCGAGAAAACTTTCTCCCAGCTCTAATGACGGAGGTGGCATTAACCCGAATGTACATTCTTGCGGTTTAACGGCCTTCTTCTGCTGCTGCTGCGACTACCGGAGTTTTTCATGTTCTGTCTAAATGCGAGTAACAAATTTTGTCCAAAATCGTAGAAGACTTCGTATTAAAGCACCCCTGCACCGAGGGGATTTCCAGTACTACATTCGCATGACGAATATGCTCTCTCAGTTGCTTGGATAGTCTTATGGAAGGAAGATCGACTTGATTTGAATTAGCTAATACTGGCAACAACTTAAAGTATTCATTATGACGATCCAGGTGCAGTCAAGTAGTGACTGCGACGTATTTCCCCTGCCCAGTCCGGCTACAGCAGAAGACTATAATGAAACTTCTAACTCCGGCTACTCTGCCTACGAACTACCTGAAACCAATAAAAATAATCATTGAATTTTTAATTAGCTCAACAGAACAAACGATGAACGAGGCAGATATTGTGCTTCGAAACTATCTCCCTCGTCACTCGTTGTTGATCATAAGAACTGTGTTTTTTGTCGTTGTCCGCGTTCCATTCAGTATTTCAATCTGCGATGAACCCGGTCTCAATTTGAATACAAACTCGAAATTATCATTAAGAGCACAAAAGCCACTGTTTTGAAGTAAACCATATATAGCAAATTTATAACTCTGCCATCCTATAGGATGAAATAAATGTAACACCGTAGGTTACGTGTTTATTGCCACTTATGCTTTTTTGTTACAGATTTGTTACTAATTTTTCCCCAACCATTTCCTGTTCTACACTTTCTTGGTATTCTAGATCGATGTCTTCCAAACCTTTGTAGAGATGCAAAAATGAATTTGGGGAAACGCCAATAATGTGGCGATGACGGCTCGTAATGGAATTATACTGTGATTCACGATTTAACTTTTGTTGCTATATGGTCAACCAAAACAGCTACAGCAAAACATATATGAGCTCTGTAATATGAGGCGAATGTCTCATAAAAAGTAGGATGGAAAAAACAAGGAATGTTTTTTTTTTAATCTTTGCTACTCATCAACCCTATAGCAGTATATTATGTCACCAGTGGAATCACAAAGGATTAATTGAGAATATGCGGTAGTAGAGGCAGATTTGACTCCTGTTGTTCTTAACACAACCCGGTTTTGTCAAGATGCGATGCCCGCTTGTATCTAGTCATTTTGTCGCACTCTCCAAACACACTTTATTAAACGCTGTAAGTGTGCTCTTCACGTATTTGTGTATCGTCTTGCTTTGAGTGAAAACCAGAGTATTCAAAAATTACACCAAGACTTTATGTATAAGGTGAAGGCTTTACGCCCTGTTCCAAAGCAACTTTATTTCGACGGGTACTTTTTTCCCAGTCCAATGCACTACTAACTAATTATTACTGCTCACTCAAACACTTATCTAGTCGTCTGCGTTTCCGCGAGTATACAACTTTCTTTCTGTTTCATGACACCAGTATTTTATAATCTGAAGAAATGTGTTGCGGATAATGCGATTTAAAGTCAAACCTGCTTTTGTCTAACGGTATTTAGTGAGGAGCGGAGGAATCCGTATAAAATGTACATTTGCGAAAAGAGATTGCAAATTACATTGGAAACAATGGTGTGTAAGTGTACATATTATATGTAGTATTTTCACAGATGCAGTTGTTCCCTATAGATTCAGTTTTTTGTGCTCTGCCGTGATTTTTTTGGAGGTACACTATTCAAACAATTACATGTGTAGTAGACCTCTAAGCTATTCGAAAGCACTCGAGTATATTTGCTGGAAACTTACATGTGCAGAATCATCATTATTCCATGCAAGTCAGCACTTTAATGATGCTACTTGATTGGAAATCACGATGCTTCCTTATTATAATACAGCTGCTGCTAGCCCGCTGAACTGCTCCAAGTTGGCACGTATTATGCAAAGGATTTGCTTTACACTGCTGATGTTTTAAGACTAACATACATATTAGCATATCTGTGCAGTTGTGAAAATAGGAGATGGAGGAAAAACTGCAGACTTACTTTTTGCTTCTAACCAAAACTCTGGTCTGCACACTTATTCTCGAAATGGATCTGAGTGTGAGAAACTTTTCGATTCTCTTTAAAAAATACTTTCCTGCTGTTTGCACCTACCTATTTACTATGTGAATACACACAAACACAGAGAAGTGTTACGTATGGGATGGAATAGAAGTATGGAAAACCTTCCCTTTCATTCAATAAGAGCAAAAAAATCCTAGCAAATATAGCGAAGAAAAACGTGGACTTGTCATGTGTGTGTGTAGATGATTCTACTGAATCTATTTTCCTCCAAGGGTATTCCTTAGCCACTTTACGAGCGGTGCTTGAGAATTTCAGACAACATATTACATGTAGCGTGTATACAGTAGAAACAATGAATTCGCTGCAACATTACTCTGGACATACACAGCATAGAAATGAATTTAGTTTCTCATGCATTCACTCGCATCACGTCTATTTACGACTATGCTTCTAGCAAAAAGTGAGAATAGAATCATTCCTATAATAAACTCTTAAATATTTGCGTACGCAATGGTAAGGTGCCGAAACAGATAGACAAATAAGCAATCCATGCAATTCAGAATACGTATTGTTATATCCAATGCATTTTTTGTTTAGCAAGGCAGAGGGACTTGCTTACAACATCAATATAGTACGCTTAAAACAAATTGTATTTGAAGTGAAGACATGTACAGCTATAGTCATCTTTCAAATGCATTCTTGTGTCATACCGCATCCACGTATACATACCTATTAGTGTACCCTGAAAGCTACAGTAGCTTCAGAAACAGAAAATGCATACCTATGACTTGAAAACTTCTTGGGGCTCGAGTCAAAGGAACGATACGGTGCCAAAAAGACGCTCATTCGCTTCATTCTTAAAGTATTAAAAGTAAACAGATAGGCAAGCAGAAGTAGTTTTTGTAGAACGATTTGAAGAGCAGCGACCAAAAGGGAAGCACACACATTATTATAAACTTATGTAGATTGCAGACAAGACTGCACAGACTGAGTAAGTTGTCTCCGAGTTTTAAATTCAGATTGCATAAACGTCGCATTTCGTACAGGAAAGGGAAAAATTATGAGCTTTACTACATTTTACCAGCAAACACAAATGGTGAGATTTGAGTTTGTCAAACTTGAAAAACAGGGCAACGTTAAGCCTGAAATGCTCAAGTATTGAAGGACTTACTAATGACACTATAGTGTTGCACTTACCTAAATACATAGTGGCTTACATGTCTACTCATGAGCGAAGGCAATATATTTGAGACATCATTGTCGGATTATCATTAAAAAGGGTTTTCCTCTTTGAGAAGCGGAAAAGAGTGGTTTCCGTAGTCCTAATCCACATAGAACACATCTTACCTTTTTAGGTTTATGCTCTCTGTAGTAAACTACGGTCAGTGATGAAATGTGTTCATGTATAAGGCATAAAAGTGAGAGCCGCTAGTGAACATACAACTTACAATGGAGAAGAGGACCATGTTGATAGCCACGCTGCTTGGTGGTGTGCTCTATTCTGTTGTTTGTGAGCTTTTCAATGCTAGCAACATCCACAAAAGCGGCGAAATTCATTGCGAGAGAGAAGCATAGTTGGCAGTTCTATGTGAGCTAGAATTGATTGTGTGGACTGTGGACAGGTACTGACTGCTTCAGTGGAGTAATAGTTCTCTCGCCTCGACCAGGTACTCTAAGCGGTATTATGCCGATGCTCGTTCTAAAGTTCAGAGTAGTCGTGTGTGTTTTTGTACCGGGGAAAACCAGCTGAAAACGACTGGCGTCGTGCCCGATTTCACACTTTTCTCACTGAGATTCTATTGTTGGTGTTACAAAGAAAGTCAGGTCAGTTGTGCATTCTTCCCACTTTCTTATTATTAGCTATATATTATTGCTACATATCTCATCCATTTACTTTTTGAGATTCTGAGACTCCCTCACAGGTTTTATACGATTTTTAGAGGACAATTTTACTTTGCGAAGCAAAAGTTTTTGTAAGAAAACACATGTATGCGATGTCTACTCTACGTGTGTAGAATACATGTAAAAATGTGATATGTACATAAGTGATGCACATACTTGAGCATAAGGTTTTCCTTTGAGGAAGAGGTCTAAGGTGGTCTATGTCTATTCTTCAAGCTGACTTTCATTTCTCATTTGAATAACTAGACAAGTTGAACAGCTAGCACTAAGTGAGTAGTGTATAAAATGATATTATTGTGTGCAGATAACTTTCTCCCGTTTTCTAAGAGAAGAATAAAAATCGTGGTGTGCGAAATATAATTCGTCCTTCCTCCAGAGAAGGTGTGCGTGTGTGTGCTCCCATTGTGCTGCTGTACTGAAGTGAAGTACGGCAGAACTCCCCATTCTCCTAAATTGTTTTACATTACATTTGAGTCGACAGGGGTACATGCAGTTTGCTTCACTGAGCGTCTATACCCCATTAATTTTAATGAAAACAGCTGCTGCATACAACACTGCAAGAAACGACTAAAGGGTGATGTGCGCCACACACTTGCTTTCACCAGTGGTGGAAGGAAGGAGAGAAAGTTGAATTGAATTCATGAGAATTCCTTCAACGCACAAACACCGAGCATGCACTCCTTATTTAACCGAGAACAGTCAGCACCACTCAACTATTTTCTCCATCACAAGTATTTACGTCTGCTCAAGTTGCTGGATTCATTCTGCTTCCGAAAAATATATATAACGTGAGTTGAAAAGGTTTTTGAGTGTTTCCTTCGAGTAAGCACTTTATTTCAAGTAGAGAGAAAGAGAAAGAAAGAAGGCGCTCGTACTCTTAAAAGCGGTACATAGACACGCCATGAAAGTTACACAATGAAGCTACCTGACTCTATTTTTCTTGTTGACTCTGGTGTGCCTCTCTTGCTCTGGATAATTTTTATCCATTTCCATGCATGGCAGGCACTATAGAAGGATATGGGAATGTATGAAAAGCTTCATCATTCTTTTTCTTTACTTCATTCAGCTCCGGTTAGTCAGTTGGTATTGATCAAACCTTTCCGTTCTGCCACACTGCTTTACTGTTATATCTGTGTAGCCAACGGCTTTCTCTATTCTGTACTGCTGTTGCCACTTTCTCCAACAGTTTCATAATATCCGTCTCGCTCCTTCTTCTTTATATCCGGGTGGCTTTTTGTACACGAGTATTGTTCTCACTTTCTCTGGTGGCCAGTCACGGTGAAATCTCCGGGAAAGGGGTATATGCGTAGGAGGATCGAAAGAAGGCCTAGTTTCTGCAGAGAATTTCAGGAAGGAAGTAGACTGTTTCTTCTCCCCATTTTCCCCTGTTCATGGACAAACATAGTGAATCTTGTATCCAGCTTGCTTTTGCCACAAATACCAGTTTTATACGAGCGTTGCAACTGTGCAGGCCATTTCTCGAGTTCGACATGAAATAAATTCAAGTTTGTTTTGTGAAAGAACCCAAGCCAGGGATCGTTTGACAACGATTTTAAGTCGTTGACTTTTGATAAATAGGATGGAAATACTTTTGAATTTAACAAGGGATCTTGTGCTATATGGTAAACGGGTTTTCTGATCAAGTATTTCCAATACATACCACATTATAGCAATAGCTAACAAAAGGTAGCTCTTGTTCGTCTCGTCCGTCGCAGGATGCAGATAAGAGTAAGATGTTGTAGGAGGCTTGCACTACGACTTCTGGTTGGTTCACTCAAGAAGGCGGGTTTCCCCACTGCAGCGTTTTGTTGAATTGGACTGTGTATAGTGGATGACAAATGCAGGAAGTTGCTATGCTTTGTGCAGAAGACTTGCATATTTGTATAAAAGAAGACTTACATAGGTGATTTATGTGCTAACTTATTTTTAATTCAAGTGTAGGGATATCATTTCGCCACATTTTAGTACAGTACTGTCACCGAACATCGTGGACGGTAAGAAAGTGATTTCAACTACCGTAATTAGTTTCAATAAGGATTTGCATAAAATGTATGTATGTCCATGCATATGGCATGATGTTGCGAAGTGCGAGCTATTGTGCATGATGTCATTTCAACCCAAACCCGTCGGATTACCTAATGCCACAAGAGATCAAACGATCACACAGATCATACAATGACACATTTTCGGCATTTGGGCAAAATCGTTTGCATGCGTGTAGATATAGGGTGGAGTTCACAATAGAATCAACAATTGTTAATGCACTCTACAGGCGGATATATTCCAATGCTGAACTTCATATCACAATACCAAAGTCGTTTATAAGCTTATCCAGATACGTCGGGACGCACTTTCATTTTGAATGTGTTGGTTTTGTAATTATTAATGAAACGGATTTGAAGAAAATGCTTGTAACAACTTTTATTTTACAAGTTATCGCATGTACGCAAGGCACGAACTATCGATAAATTTTAATAGCCAAACTTCTGCACTGTTCCTTCTTGACAGAATTTTATTTCTCATGGTATCGTTAGCATTGGGACTTCATTTTATGTCAATGAAATGATACACATACTCAATACTCAAGCGGCATTGTTGAATGTTCCCATAAGTAGCGATCAACATGCAACGATTGTTTGAAGGTTGTGACTGAAAAAATGTTCTACAAATTTGTTTCACGTTCAATTACATACATCGTTTGTAAGTTAAAAGTTAGCAACTCTGTTCACACTGTTACAACTTACAACAGTTTGTACATTGAAACTGGATGATAATTCACATCACGCGCTTTGGGTAGGTATTATTTAGCCATTTTCTGCAATGCAGCTTTTTGCTTGACATTCTTACGTGATATCATGATTTTGAGAAGGTTTAAATACTATTATTCTTTATATTAGTTTGGCATAAATTGATCGCATAATATAAAGCAGCAGACGCAGCATTTTCATGTGTATGCATGAGATAAATATTGCTTTACCATGTGAATCGAATCGAACCAACGTTTCAGATAATCTGTGACAGCATTAAATCCGTAAAGACTACCCACGGCAAGGTGTGATACATAAAAAAGGTTTACCTGCAATTGTAAATATGAGAACTGTGTCAGTGAAGACGTGTGTAGGATTTTCATTGTCCGAGCTATCGTGATGATGACATCAACCACGCGTTAGGTGCCTCGGCTCCCTGGCTTTCCATTGGAAACCCAAAAACATGAGACCAATGAGTTAAGCTCTTAGTTTAGTTCTTGCAGGTTGAGTAAGCTTTAAAGGGAGAGTTTCTGCTGCAGGTGCGCTGTGATCGACGAGCACATCTAAAATACCTTTGTATTCGCCAAAATGAGTCATTGATGATGATATTCCCACCATTTTTGCTGGGTGCGTTGTCCAATAAATACTTCATCAATAATAGTTGTTTCGTGCATCTGGAGCAGCTGATGTGTCTTGACTGGAGTCTACTGCACGCTTGCTGCTTTCATTCATCCCATCATCCAATTAGTTAAGTAGGACACTGCGGTGCTGCTCAGCGAATGTCGTGGTGAATCACAAAGTGAAATCGTCCTTGACTAAATTACCTCGTTAACAAAAGTCCAGTAACAAAATCACATACGTTCAGGCAGTCATGTGCGTGGCTCACACAACTTCAAACGTGTAATCTGAAACAGGACAGCGAAACAGTAAGTATTAGCTTCTTACCGGCATTTTTCTGACGTTTTCAATTTGTCAAATTTGTCCGTAATTTGAGAAATCCGAGAACCTTTATAACACTGTTAAAATTAAGATCTCTCATCAACACCTCAGTATAAGAAATTTGGTTTTCAAATTTAATCAATATTGCACGAATAATTGTTTGTACAAAATCTTTTTTACTTGGTCTCTGGTAGATAAATATATTCGTTTTCCCCCAAGACCAGGTAGCATCCCGATTCCAGGTTTAAGTATTTACAGACTGTAAATTACAGTTTTACGAGACTCACAAAGAGCACCACTCAATAGATTGTATCATTTTGACTGTTTAGTTTTGATAGTTTGATCTAAGCCTTCCAATCCAGCTTGCATACCTTCCGGAGCAACATACATTTATTTCTAACAAAACGCAAAATAAGCAAAAATGAATAATTTATGGTTTAGAGCTTATGTACACTTATAATTATTACGATTTGCATGTAATTACATGATGAAAATACCGTGCTTGCTGCTTCATATTTGTGGATAGGAAGGAAGCGAAAAATTGTTGTTGAGAATCGCATCGCATTATTGCACCACATGCAATGATAGGCGTTACTGACCAAATAAAATACAAGGTATTCACATACTCATCATCAAGTTCACGCTCGTCCTGTAGTTTTTTTTATATACAACATAATATCAAGTTATCATATTCCTGTAATTGTGAGAATGGATGACATTGGAACGAATATCGTCAACACAGCTTTACTTGCGTCTGTAAATTGTGTTTTATATAACACGTCAATTCTACAGTTGTTGGATGGAAGTTCAGCACAACAGTGTATTTGTCACATGTCTTTAGGCTTTACCTTTAATTAATTCTTGCTGACACAGTTGTTTTCAGGCTAGTATATGGTTACGTAATTTTCACTTTCACATGGTTTGCATGTTCCAAAATGTTATCCGAAGACACTAAAGACACAGATTGCTATATAGTAACGTTAGACGGTTGGGCCAATGGGTGTTGAAAAATCAAGCAAGGTTGTTCAAGTGAGGTTCAATTGTGACACAGCACTTGCTCCTGGGTACGCACAACAACAGCTAATAGCTAATGTAAAGGTCGCTCTGTACCGTTGTTGAAGCGTTAGTCATCTTATGACTACCATTGCCATACAGTAGTAAATCAGTAGTTTTTTGCGTAACAGCGTAACTCTCAAATATTTGCCATAGTCATCATCCTCGTATATGTAGTGCATTGAAATGACGGCATTGTACACCGATATATATAGGCAGTATATTGTGTGCACATAAACTTAATGTATAAACAAGTACAATATATACCCTTGTACCAAGGCGTCAATTTACACCTGCTTCCGAATTGCCATTAGTCAGAGTCAGAATCTTGTTTGCATTTACTTCTTTTCCATGCCGTAATTGACACCAGTTTGTGAAACCCAAAACTTGACTCTCGTTCCGTTCTGATTACTTACATCTCCAGAGAGGAAGCAACATTTTTCATTTCGGATTTAGACTCCAGAGGTACTATATAATATAACTTTAAGCATATCGTGTACATTACGGAAATCCTTCACGCAATGTTCTCATCAACAACAAAGCACAGGCCGTGGTACATACAAACATAAATTTGGCTCCCGAACTAAAATACCTAGTGACATTCCATCTTCTGTTCTGAGCTACTTATAGGATTCCATTCTTGAAGCAAACAAAATAATTCTTCGCTTCATAAAAGGATTTTTGTATGAGGGGAGAAAGGGCATTTGTGAGAAAAATGTGTATTATGTTACTGCAACTCGGTGCGGTGAAGTGGAATTATTGACTGGAAAAGGTTCGCATGCCCTAGCATCTTTCCTTTTGCTCTGAAATTCCAAGTTAATAAAATATAAAAAAGTCTTTGCCTGCTTCCAGCGGTAAGACTACGCAAGGCATGTTCTTACCTACCTTCCGTAAAATACACGCCTATATTTATGTGAGATGTGAGTTGTTGTGCACAAATATTCTGAAAGGAGCTGTTCCGGTAAAAACTTCTTGGTTTCTACATTTCAGAAAATCTCAACATTTTAAAGAGAAAAGTTTTACTTCGTTCACTAAAATGTGTTGTCTAGCAAGCTCTTGGAATGAGAACCACTGCAGCACATTTTCTCTAATTTGCAGCGACACGTGTGTTACTTACAGCATGCAATTTGCAATTTCATTTGAAGGTGTTAGAGTGCATGCTTGGATATCTAGATAGAACTAAGCCGAAATGCGATTCGGAGATGAAATGAAACTTGGCATACACGTGACATGTAGATTGTATAATCATAACGGTTATAAGTTTCGCATAGGACTGATAAGATGAAAAAGTAGAAAGAGAAGTAAATACATCTTGGGGGAAATAAGCAAGTCCAATTACGGAAGTTTGGTAAATTACTTGTTCCGCTTAATTTCACTGGCAAAAGAACTCTTTCTAGCTGATCCTCATAAAACACAGTTGATCGAGTCAGCCGTGTGCATGCCGTCTAAATACTTCTTTTTCTCTCCAGAAGATTATGTGAATCGGGGAATAGATCAGGAGGCCTCTAGTTGCATTTTATGAGTCTAAAATAATAGTAAAGGAAAGGTACAAACAAGACCAAGACTTTGCTTGTTGCAGACAGCAGAGAGCACAATTTGTCGAGAACGTACATAGATATTCTGAATATAAAATGTGCTATCTATCTATTTTGTTATCGTACGTGACTTGCAAGTCTTCATACAAGTATACAGCTTTTCAAAATTAACAAGCTTGCACAATAGGGTTCCCTATTTTTCTTGCAGCTAAATCTAGATGTCTTTGAGAGAAATCTTCTTGGAGCCTGTTTCCAGGAAATTAATACAAGAATCTCTGAACGGTTCAAATAACTCACACACTATATATCCACACTAACCTCCACGCTACCATATTATGTCTATCCCAAATTCATTTGAAAATATAAAAGGTGTGTTGAGATACGTACGATTTTTTGCATCGCTGATTATTTTCACAGCATATACCCTCCTCTATTTTAGACATGTACTTTAAACTACATATTTGTGGCTGCAGTAGTTTCAAATGAAATCTCATCAGAAAATGTCTATCACGACGGGCATCGACAGACAGCCGTGCCCAACTAAAGCTCTATATAAATGTAGACAAGCACAGATGCATAAAGGTTATTTGAAGTTATCTTGGAGGTATCTCTGCTTTTCAGCATATACCACATATAAAAGTAATATTTTGTTAACTTCAGGTTGCTGGATGTACTAAGTTCCCCCCTCGCTCCCAGCATTTTTTTCCTTTGGGACATCGGATGGATTATGTAGCAGACAGACTGACAAGCAGCTCTGAAGCCACAACCCCCATCACCCTTGTTCCTCTCTGAGATATAAATCTCGAGATTGGCTTCAATAATTCAGTAGTTGAGCAAGAAGACCCAAGACGATTACTGGAGAAGAGTTGAGCCGTGTGTCCGTTGGTACTCTCCAACGTGGTTACCTTTTCATAGCTTTACCAAAATTATTTAGCGAGACGGTTCGGAAAATTCATCGTCCTGCCAGGTACGTCTCTATTTTACTGCAATAGAGTGGTCAACGTAGTATTATATAGTTATGTAAAGCTTTCACAGTAAATACTATGCATACTTGCCAGCTGTAACGGACACTGAATTAAGTGTGTAAGAATCATCGACATTCACTAAGAAAGTCGAGCAGCTTAATATACAAGTGCAACATCTTTACCTCTTCCATTGCTCTCATTTGATGCAAGCGGTTGAGCTTATTAGTCAACTCACTACGCAAAGATGGTTCATGTTGTAGAAGGGTGACCATGCACGGAGCACTCTTATCTCAAGATAACCTATCAGTTCCGATGAAGGTATATAAAAATCCTGATGGTATGATATACACTAAATACTCTTTCCACTCGTCGATTACAATTAGTCAGCAGTATTATTAGTCACACAAAAATGTCACCCGACAGGCAAGAGGGGATATCAGATTTTCAACAAACTGGAAACCAATTTCAGAAAGTTCCCATAGTTTATCAGTTTATGTTTATGTAAAAATTGCAATCGTCGAGTAGTTTTTCCTCAATTTTTTAAACTCGTAGTTGGATTTTTACTACGCACAACACACGGTGTTTTCGTGAGTGAATTTGGTAAAAGACGAGCTAAATGTGTTCATAAACGAACAAAGTTTTGAACAAGCAAAGTCTAATGGAAGCTTGCCGTAGACTTTACACTACAAGTAGATTCCGAAACTATAACACGATTGATCACCAGCCTTTAAATAATAAGAAACTGTTCCACAGAGAGATGGGAGAGATAACCGTGAAGTGGCAGACTGTGGTGGTCGACCTTCTCACGCTGAGCAGTGGTAAGTAATCTTCACTGTCACTAGCCTTATTTCGAGCTCGTTTTATTACAACTTGCACATGTTTGAAAATACGAATGTGTTGAATTATGGGGGAATATGATCTAAACACCGATCTGCTGAAGTTTCAGTGAGTTAAGCTCATTTACTTTTTGTTTCTTTCGAAATTGTTGTTACTTACAATTCAATAAATTTTGTATGAAAAGACTTGGACCCAAGCGCTACTTTGCTCAAATAATTTACTAGTCACTAGTATTCGCCCATTATTCTACAGTTCCGTATTAGTCGTATTTAATGCAATTAAAGTGTCTGGAGTTTTTATTAGATCTTGAGTTTCACTTGGTTCATTTCAATTCAGCTTGTAGAAATATATACATATACAGTATATTTTTTAATTTTCGATGTTTTCCTTTATCTTTGGACTTATTCGTACAAACACTTCCACCGTTGATGATCTACATCTTGTACAATCGAATTTGTACTTTTGTGGCAGTGTAACATGAAATTACTCATATACTACAACGTTTATAGTAAAAAAAACTGATAGAGAAACGCCTTTAGACACGATCTGATCTAATTGTAAGCATTAGTTTTTAGAACTAAAGCTGATTATGCTATTGAAGTGCGTTGTTTTAGAGCTCCCCTAAGATCTCCACAAAGTTTTTCAGGATTACTCATACCATGAAATGCATTTTAATCGGGGATATTAGAGTTCTAACTCGCTGTGCTCCTGAAATGAGATAAACCAAGAAAAACGGTTTAGAGCTTACAGGAGTACTTGCAGAGCTTACAACAGCATTATGTATTCACCCCATAAGTAATTTTGAGATGCAATAGAGAGCCATAAAAGTTCTTGAGTAATTGAAGCACTCTAACTTTCCAGTCCTCTTCAAATGCTGACAATCATTCTGAGTTTGCTCAAAACAAACCTAGCGTGTGTCAAGTGTGCAATGTGCAAACTTACATAAGTCGCTGCTGTTAATTCAGCAAGAGAATGGTGCGAGTGGATTTTAGCCGTAAAAGACCCAGTATAAATAGAGCATATACCGTATAGTGTCAGTAGAACTTAGAATTAGTTGACTGTTTGAAGTTTGATGTGCAATATGGATTGCGCATTGTAATTGATTCTTGTCATTTGACATGACGTTGCGCGATTATGCTAACAAAAAGTTGACAGTAGTGCGGCTGGTGTAGTGGACGGTGTTATGTAGGTATGTCTGCTATGGTTTGCAATTTGATTGTTCTGTTAAAGGATATTCACAATTTCTGAAGTTACGCCTTCTATAGCTCATAAACTGTAGGGCAAGACAGGGAAACAACAAAAGATCGCGGAATGTAATGAGTTTAAGAATAAGAACAGTATTATCTCTACAATCTACAAGATTCGATTTAAGCGAGCGAAAGGAAATCATGGCTTCTCTCTGACAGCAGAATGTATTAACATTAGCATGATTTAATGTGTTTTCCAAAATTCATTTTAATTTGCAAACTATTTGCATGCTCCTATACATTTTGATGTATGTATGTACGTGTTTACCAAATCACAAATGGCATTCTTTTGCCGGTGAAGCTGTGCTCGTGCTGTACCATCATGTATGAAACTACGAGAATACCGCTCTGCGAATAATGTTCAGGCGTATTTTAGTTTGTGTACTTTATCGAAGACATGATGTTAGTTTAATATGAAAAATGAAGACGAAGTATGACGGAATACTGCACTTTGAACATGTGCCGCTTTATTTTACTCTCTATACTACCATGTAAGCACCTGCTCCTCGTGTACATGCATACGTTCCTAATATATTGTCTGACTGAAAACGTATTGTCAAAACTGTTGTGTTTTGTGTTTTCACTTTGGAATCCTATTGGGGCCCACTTCTGCTCTAACTTTCCCATTCTTTGTTCATGACACCACACGATGATGGGCACAACACTTGAAACCGTGTAATTCTATGACCACACAGTGGGATGCGTGATGATTCTCATTGAAAAGACCACAACACCTTTTCGACGGGGATTTTTCTGTTCGGATGAGACTATACGATATCCACGAGTTGCCCACACCAAGTTCAACTCCAAATCACTTGCAGCCACGTGTCTCCTCATCTCATTTAAAACGGTCTTGCTCTTGTCACTTTCACTTTTTTGTACAAAATTCTTTCGTTTTTTTTACTTCCGCAGTATATTTGTTGTCTCTATTTCGTACTGTATATCACCACAAATATCTATGTGCACTTTGATCTCACTAACCTCATTTTAACCCACTGTGATGATGTATATGGGCATATACAGCTTGAGTAATACATTGGGAATGATCATGTAATGAGAATTGGAATTCCTATTAAAATGATTGCCCTGAAATTGACATATTAAATTAACCCTGCACTTGTTTCCATTCATCAGAGAGCCTCCTTGACAGAACGTGTATGTGAGACTTCAAACGTTTTTCGCTGTTTGTTGGCACTCCTTCAATAATGCAGGAAACATTCCCTACACGCCCGTGTTTAGTCGTGTTTTTGTGAGATTCAATTTTTTAATTTACGGTAAAGTCGTAGTAGTACACGTTGTTCTCTATGTGTAATTTATTATTCTTTCCACACACACAGCACGTACGTATTCGCTGGTAAAATTCCCAAACTCGACGTTTGCAATATCTGCAGTAAGTTTTGAGGAATTAGATTCGTCCTCCAACAATTGTTTGGTGAGCTAATTGGTACGCGTAATCACCGAGATTCGGTATAAATCACAAAAATTTGAACTTTTCTTTTAAAAAAAGAGAAAGCGTTTAAAAAATTGCGTTTACAATAATGTGTAATGAGCTTGAACTCTCAAATTTGGAACAAGGGAAATATTTGATTGATTGATCATATTATATTGTAGTCTTTGCAAAGAGCCTTGTTACCGTTTGAAACTCCAGACACTAATTTTTGCATACCTAACTAACACTAATAACACATGAAGTTTTCAAGCGATTTAATTTGAATTCAAAGGTGGGATCATTCTTCTCATATTCTTGGTCAGCGTAAATCCAACGAAGCGAGGGTTTTACTGTGAGGACGAATCAATTCGATATCCATTCAAAAATTCTACAATTCCTAACTGGGCCCTCTACATTTATAGCTTCACTATTCCTTTCCTTGTGGTTAGTGGAATGTTTACTTTATATTATATGCTACTGAAATCAATGCTGTTCTCAATGACCCTTTAGTCTTCTTGTGTATGGCATGAGTAGAGAATGCAGCAAAGTAGTTGAAATGCCGTCATGTGATGCAAAACTCACTGTTTACTAATTTTGTAATGAACTATATGCATGAACAGCATGAAATTGACTATGTACTTATGCAGCCTTTATGCCAACCGAAAGTTGACTTCATGGTTTGCATTGTTTGAAACAAATTAACTTTCCAAAGTGCACGGAGAAAGTCAAAACGCTGATGAAAAGAGTTTGTTGTAAAAAGTTGAACCGTAATAAATCATTGAATATAATTTAACTAGAAACTTTTTACCCAAATTGCATTAAGCTTTTGAACGATAAATGAATGATGAAATATATCTAGTCGATCTGAGATATCTGTGTTGTGTAGTTAACGAAAATTATGCTCTGCAGTTCTCGAAGTAGTAGAATCAAGACTGACAAATAGTAAACGATGTAGTTTTATTTCGGTCGCGGAAAAGTTGAAAACTGCTTCTCCTCTCATGTATTTACCGTAACTTCTTTTTTTTGTTTTGTTGACGAAGAATATGCTCTTTAAAGCATACTGTCAAGAGGATGGGAAAAGTCTGCGATTACTAAATTAGTATTTGTTGTCTTCATTTGAATTTCAGATTACACTCACAGAGTTTCGACTTCACAGGAATCGAGGCTCAGGGACATTCCTCACTCGACCAGTGCCACTATGGTTCATAAGTATGTACAGGAATTTAATCGACTTTCTCTTTGGTTGTGCAGCCTCCCAGTTGGTAACAGACATAGGGAAATACTCTATTGGGAGACTGAGACCTAACTTCATTGCAGTGTGCGAGCCAACCGATGGGTACAATAATCCAATCGATTTCAAGAACTGCAATGGTGAGTTTGGTAGAGTAGAAAAGTTGGGCTATTAAATTGATTGTATATGAACAGCATGCTCCATCATGTAATAATGTGGGAAAGGGTTTATTGAGTGAGAGCAGAAATTGGATTGTAATAATAATTTGGGGGTAATGTGAGAAGGAACGAAAGTCATCATCACATCATTTTCTTCCTTTTGATTTCAGCGTATGGTCACAGCTACATACAGGATTACATTTGCAAAAACGACCCTATATACGATGCCAAAGAGTCTCGTGTATCTTTTCCATCCGGACATTCGTCTTTCTCTGCATTTACAATGCTCTACGTTGCCATTTACATTCAGGTGAAATGGCGTGCGAACAAAAGTGCTTTGAGACTGCTGAAGAGTGGCATTCAGTTGGCCCTCTTGCTTCTCGCCTACTACACAGCGCTTTCCAGGGTGATGGACAACAAGGTAAATTACGTAAATTCCGTAGGTGCGGTTGCTGACATTTAAATATTGATGGGATTCAGTCCGTAATACGATGAATTATATAAAAGGGCATGAAGGAAAGTAAAAGTTATCACTATTCCCATACAACATCTTTCATGTTTTACATTGCTCGCAGCACCACTGGAGTGACGTATCCGCTGGAGCACTCGTTGGTGCAGTAGCAGCTTCCCTCACTGCAAGATACGTGTCGAGGCTGATAGGATCTCAGAATTCGGAACAAAATGAGGAAGTGGAGTCGCACAACCTTACTTCGACGGGAGTAAGGTATAGGCAAGGGAGCGAGCATCAGAACGATGTTGAAGCCGGTCGTGGCTCGAACAAAGAACAGTCAGTGGTACCTCCTCGATGATTTCATACTATCTCGATTATTCCAAGACTACTATCTCATTAGCTGTAATTTGATACAAGTGACAAAGTCATTGTCGGCCCTGCCATTGTTAATTTATTTTGTAGCTGGAGTAATAATAACAATATTAACCGTGCTGGCAGGTTATTGGTTACCAGCTTTAGGCGTATGTGTTCGGCGCGTTTATATATATTGAGACTTGATGCTTGAAGCAATCAGACATCCGTATCCCCACTTGCTGTGACAAAAGTCACTAGTTAGAGCTGTACTGTATTGGTACTTATTTTCTAAAGAGTATGCTCGTCTTTTAACATTTCATGTTTAGCAAAAAAAAAAACTTTTTAATTTGTACGCGTGTGTCCCGTTAAACTAGTGTCTAGTAGGTAAATGTATGCATGCATAACGGCCATCATGCATAGGTTTTTAATTTACTTCCGAGTTTCGAGTCTTTAGTAAAACTCCTTGTCCATTTCACGTCAATTTCCCGATAATTACCACACTGTCACAAAACTGTCTATCCTATTTCCCGTGGCAGTCAGTGCTGACTAGATGTCACTGCAGGATAAATGTCATACAATTAGTGTGTCCAAGAAAGAGTGAAGAATTTCAGATTACTTATCGAAATAGCGGAGCTTTCCTATACAACCTGTAGTAAGTATGGTGTGAATTCTTCAGGAGATATTTTTTCATGAGCGTTCTACATGCATCTCGCTACTCTTTATTACATACGCCAAGGTCTAATGAAAATGCACACACAGGCACACGCAAGTATGTAATTGATTTAGCATCCATCACTAAATCAATGAGATCATTTAGCTAGCAGTAATTCTTCCACACTCGATGAACATTTTTGGCTAAATAAAAGTTTTTGTGGACGCAACCTCTCATGTTGTATCACATTTTTGTATGAAGACGGAGCTGGTTTATTTTATTGTGCATCTATACAATAATCAAACCTTAAAAGCTAATTCATAATTTACTATGAATAAACAAAGGAAATGAATGCCAAAGGTGATTAAGATGATTCATAGAATGATTTAATTTCCAATTGCATGTAGCAATAACAGATTGCTTGCTCCGATAGTAATATACCGACCGATTGATAGTAATTAAGTACTCTAATAATATGTATACTTTCACCTATAACGACTTTTTGCTATATGTCCAACTTTGATGAACTTCTTGTAAGAGCTGCCGGATGCATATCGGCTCAAGTTCAAATGAGTTTTTTGTAGAACTAATTGTAAGAATGCTATTCAGTTGGTAACGGGTAGCGGTAATGTACGGGGTGTGAGCTATTATATGTAGTTAGTAAAAGTGCAGGTGAAGTCGAGATGCAATCAATACAAAATTTGACTTTAATAAGCACTCACTGAACACGCACTACTTAAACTTTTACTAACACACAGGAGCTTATATTATTAACAAAACAGGCGTACTCTAAGTGCTGTAACGGCTATGAATCTATGAATTTGTCAGAGCATGAATACTGGCGACACACACGACACGCTCACTTTCACTTTCAGCGTATTACATCACAATGTACCCATGCACTCTATATAATGGTGACCTTTAGGAAAGATTTTTTCAAACCACAATAGAACACTAGTCCCAACTGATTCTTAAGTAGCATTGATCAAACACCAGCACGAACAATTGACATTAAATTAATGCTACACATATAGAGTTATCTAACGTTTCTAATGAATACGTTTCGTGTTTTAGTAATCATACACGGAAACAGAATTCTTCAGTTGCTGCAGTGGCTCCTATGCATGCTCCTGGTGCGTCGTCCAGGGCGTTGCTAGAAGATCAAGGCACAAGTGTATTGAGATAGGCAAGGTCACAAAAGTTGTACGTGATTATAAAAGACGCAGACTGGAATCAGTTTAACTAGTATTAACAACGTCACATCAATGTGTAACGCAGTAATTTTGCGAAATTGAGACGTTGCGTGTATTTAAATGAATTGCCAATTTTATTCAAATGACATCCTGTATAACTGTATAACATGATTATTACATCTCTGAACAAAACTTTAAGATTAACTTGGTGTGTACTAAACTAATGAATGACAACTGCCGGCAGTTATCATTGTAATATGTTTACCAACAATCTCTGTATTTCGATATTAATATATATATGTATATATATATGTTTTGTAAAGAACTTGGATTTCGTATTTTGCAGGAAAAATTTTAAATCTGCAAAGTCTACTACTACTCACCTTATATCCTTTGATCACCGTCTTACAGATCATGTATCAATCTGTGGATTGCTTTGTTATCTGCAATTGCTCCTTCTATGTATTGAGTATTGGTTTCTGCAGTTAAAATAAACATATTTATATAAATACATAGCTTTGAGATTATGGGATCTTAATATGGACCAAACATATTTGTCCTATGTTGTGTTTAGCCACCGATGTCGAAGTATAAAAAGTACTATATAATTTACGATTACGAATTACTTAATATGTATATGAGTACTATAAACGTTACGTCCGCAATTTGAAAATTTTAACTACATGAACTAGAGTTTACCAGAATATTTTCAATTTCATAAAGGATTTTCATGTAAAAAAGTGTTGTTGCTTCTTTAGCGTGCGTGATTATTCAATGGACAAAAACATTTACTGAAAAAGATACAACTGAAGTTTTAACTAACATTTACAGTAATTATTCTTTCATTTATATTATATGTGAATGCGTATGACTTTCGCCAGCGTATCATCACGGTGCTGTGAATTCGAAAATTTAATAGCTATGTAGTATCCTACCACCTAAAAATAAATGAGATTTCCTAATAAAAGCTGAAAAGTAGAATTCAACGCAGTTTCTTGATATTTATCTCTTCATTCAGCTTCTGGGCAGACTCATGCAAAACTACTATTAATTCTAATAACCATTCTAATAAACTGATGAGTAGCATAATAATAACCGTTCGCATAAAATTTTACTTCCGAGCAGGAAAGAAACTGCAACAGACATCACTAAGAACATCTAATGTAAACCGCCAAGCGTATAATGAACCATTCGTTTCATAATCATGGCACTACTACAACAGGAACCAAATGAAATCGGGTGCATTTAATAGCGGTAGAAAAATCGTTTTCCAACCCAACTCATTCATCATTTTGGCAATAAATATTTCTTTCAGTCAAGTCAAATTGAGTCGTGTAAAGCATTGCCGAGTGTAACTCAACTTGGCCCAGAGGTGACGTGTCCAATGTACACAGATTTGGTGCTAAAAGTAAAACAACAGAAGAAGAACACGGCAAAAGAGTACATTACAGTTTACAGTACAGACAGAGTGTATTTCTTATTGAGAATTGTGAAGGATTTTCGATACGAGTCTAACAATCCGAAATCATAGAAGAGTCGTGTGTGTAGTAAGCGGAGGCAGTGGATTTAGTAGTACTATCTCAGGCTGTGTTGTATACTGCTCCAAATTCCAGATGATGTGCAATTATTGTTATGATATTGACATATTGACAACTCACGTAAAGCAGTGCAATAATGCCGTCTGAAGAAGCCTTTGGTTAGCTAGCACAAAGTCATTCGAGGATAATTAAAGTAATTTTGTGAGCTGATAATTTCAACGAGATCAATACGGGAGGCAGCAACCAAACCAAAAAGGTCGTAGCAAGGGTCTCTTGAAAACTCCACGGGTGACGAGAGAACGTTGTTTTGTGCATTAATCGGATTGATTGTGAGGCCACTATCAACAGTCCGTCAGGTCAGGAGTAAAGGTGAGATTCTATTATCAATTATCATGAAACTTGTGACGAACAGGTGAAATAAAGTTTTACAAGTCGATTATTACGTTGAAACTAACGAATGAATTTATTGCAAAATATTAGATGTGTTGAGAATTTCGTAAACTTTTTGTTAACAAGAATTTAGTGCCTTTCAAAATGGGCGGAAGTCAGAGCGTAGAAATCCCCGGAGGTGGAACAGAGGGTTATCATGTTCTTCGTGTGCAAGAGAACAGTCCAGGCAGCTTTGCTGGATTAGAGGTAACCAAGTGGTAGTCTTTTCGGACTTCAAAATAATATTAGAATAAGGTGATGGGATCCACTTCATTAATGTCGAATGATCGAATGTTGTATTTTTGTATAATTGTGCAAAACGCTGCTGAGAACGTATGGAGAATTCTCGATGTAAGAAGTCTGTCCGGTCCATGCACCGTGTACATTATATAATTAGAGAATCAGAGTACACATTAAAGGTACCTGAATATTTTAATTATTGCAGATTCAGCCTAATTCTCCTGCGGAAAAGGCTGGATTGAACTCTTATCAAGATTACGTGATCGGAGCTGATTCTGTCCTGCACGAATCAGAAGACTTTTTTAGTTTGGTAGAGGCACATCATGGGAGACAACTCAAGTTGTATGTGTATAATGTGGACACTGATAAATGTCGGGATGTTGTAATCATTCCGGATCCAAACTGGGGCGGTGAAGGAAGGTATGTAATGCTTATTTGACTTGTCTCACATATACTCAGCTATCAGTTTTGATTTGCAGTGGACTATAGTGCCAGTTCGGCAAAACAAAAATGACGCTAAAATAACAAATTGTTATGCTGGCAAATTATTTGTGTGTATTTTAGTCTGGGCTGTGGGATTGGATATGGGTACTTGCATCGTATTCCTCACAACTTGGTTCGAGAGCGAATGGCCGGATCCGAATCATCCGGGGAGAAGCCTAAAAAATCCTTCTCTTCTGCATTAGGAATAAATCCAGAAATCGCAAGTCCTCCTTCGGTAGCTCCAGCAACTCCTCAGGATGTAGAGCAGCAAGTGAGCACGACTCCTGCAAGTTTATTTACTCCGCCAGCAGGTACACCAGAGGCAGTATCACCACCTTCGGGCCAGAACGTGTCACATGATATTTTGCAGCAAAGAGCCTCTCCATCTCTTCCCATTTCGGGATCACAACCGCTATCTGGGCCTGGATTCACGTCACCTCCTCCTCAAACCATAACAACTCCACTTAATATTCCAGGCATGCCTCCAATTACAGTATCCGCTCCGCTGATAATGCCACCACCCTTACAACCAGGTATTCCTGCTTCTACGACCATGTCTCCTCCTAACACAGTTGACGCACCAACGGCACCTCCACAAGTCTATACACCATGGCCACAGCAACAACCTCCGCTTGTCGGCGGATTTCAAACTCCTCCTCCATTGACTGCTGATTATCATCCGAGACCTATAGCTTTATTCAATCCTGTGGCTAATTCAACTCCAACGTCAACCGCAGCAGAAAATTTTATTCGAATGTACGATCCTAACAATCCGACCGGTCAGCCAGCAGTATCTCAGAGTTAACTTTTACTCGATAATTTACTTCATTATTTAATCTTTATTTATTTAAAGTAGATTTTATTATGAAGTTGAATTAGGCATCTTCTTAAAGTGGAGTTGAATTATTCTTTTTAGCATACTTTGATTAATACAATTGGTGCTTCATGTAATCTCTGTTGGTTTGTCGCTCATACGTCAAGCTCTGTTAACCTGAGACATTACTGGCAAGCTCGGTGGGGACTGTAAATCGTCGTGAGGACATCGAGATTTGAGGAAACGCGAAAGTTGATTCGTTCTTTTATGATGTGGCAAATTCGGTCAAACGTACGTACGGTTGGGCTGACTTATTGACTTTTGTAGAAAGATTTACAATAAAATCGTGTATATAAAATAGACCTCCATATTTATAAATCATGCTATTTCTGTACATAACGCGTACAAAGTATACAGGCACGTGCAATTATAATTAATTTTTGTTGGAAGTAAAAAATAAAGTTATACGATTACAGATTCTGATGCTTGGTCACTGATTGAAATGACTCCTACAGCTAAAATGTGTAAGAAAAATTGCACCGATGCACGTGGTTATGACCAGTTGGTCACAAGGTAGATAAAGTTTTGTTATTAGAGCTACGATTACTATTTTCATTAGTGATTAGTGTTAATTTAACTAAAATTAAAGTTGAGCATATCTGGTACATTTTCTGGTCAGTTTCAGTTTGTCTGAGGATTCTCAGGTTTCCCGATTCCGACGTGGGAAACACAGTTTTGACAGCTACAACTTGTACTCATACACATAAATACATACAAAATACAAACATAAATACCTAGCACTAGTATTCCCTTTTCACATTTCCACATTGGAAAAATCTGTGTGCTCGTCGTGAGCCGACAACTCCTCGAGACAACATCACACCGTGTTTTAGTGTGTCCACGTCACCAAAACATAGTCAAACCGCATTNCTCGAGACAACATCACACCGTGTTTTAGTGTGTCCACGTCACCAAAACATAGTCAAACCGCATTCAATTGTTTTAAACTCTACTACCAGCAAGACCAGGTGTAATCATCCTTTTTTGACAAATACAGACTCTGGTAATTACTCTTACAATTTGACATTAATTATCTTTTTTAAATTCTGCATTACGCATTCAGTAGACATACTCGAATACTATCGCAGAGATTCACCGGAGTCCAACCTCATCAGTTACGGCTAACAGTGAACAGTTGGAGGTGAGAAAGCACAACAGGTAGTATAGTCACTATACACTATACTATAGTGATTACTTCTGTGATAAGTTACTAAAGCAGAAATTTACGAAATTTATATGTATATTATATAGCATTAAAAATTTAAAAATTAAATTAATGTTGAGCAAAATGGTTAGTATATATGTACGCCACAACTATTTCGAGGAAGTAAGAGTTGAGAGTGTGACTTAATTTCTGGATTTATAATTGTCACTTGTACAGGAATTCTTGAGTGCGGATCTGCCGATTGATTAGAAGCTCACTTTTCGAAGTCATCATGATTTCAGATGTTCAGCTAGCTGTCTGTGCGAACCTGCTGGGAGCCGGACTATTCTTACTAATTGTTCTTTATCATTATATCGCCGCAAATCACAGCGGCGGTAAAGGGCCAATGTAACCGATGAAGGAGAAGTTAGATAATGTAGGATAATATTCTGTTTAAATTGTAAAAATTTCATACTTTATAATGATTGTCGCACGGAGTATTTATGTTCAATTCGAAAGGAAATCATTACATCACTACTGGTGTTGGGCAGAATGGAGGTTCTGGTTGTAAGAACGTTGAGGTGAAGATTATTCAAGTTTGTAAGCTTTCTAATTACATACAATTAAAGGACTATTCTTACTAATTGTTCTTTATCATTATATCGCCGCAAATCACAGCGGCGGTAAAGGGCCAATGTAACCGATGAAGGAGAAGTTAGATAATGTAGAATAATATTCTGTTTAAATTGTAAATTTAATTTCATATTTAATAATGATTGTTGCACGGAGTATGTTCAATTCGAAAGGAAATCATTTCATCACTACTGGTGTTGGGCAGAATGGAGGTTCTGGTTGTAAGAACGTTGAGGTGAAGATTATTCAAGTTTGTAAGCTTTCTAATTACATACAATTAAAATTGACGATGTGAAACTTAAATTGAAACCAAAGTAAATGGGGATTTATTAATACTGATGCATACAGTGTAAGTAATGACTGTGTGTTGTCAAGAAGTAATAATTATTTGTGTTAATCACCAATTAGAGTAGTACATATTACTAATTTAGTACTAGTTTAATGAACTACATACATGTTCTGAATATTTATTGTACTCTTTAGGAATCTGTTAGTCGAATCCAGCTGAAAGTTCATGCTTACCCAATTCTTCTGTCAATCAAATACATAACCTTTATTATTATGGATCAATGCTAACATCATTCATGATGTGACTGCTAGCATTCAAGAGCTCGGACTAATTTAATTGTTGACAACTTCAGTCCACAATTAAATAGTCTTTGGAGTTTGGCCGTTTTTGGACGCGGAAGGATACTGGTGCTTAGGTATATATCTATGTATGTAGTAGTTTCTCAAATATCGTAGCCAGTGTGTGAATGGTGTGCTTTGACCACTATGAGACGATGACATTTTTCCTTTCCTCTTAAATCGTAAGAAAAGCGTGTAATCAATTAATCTTCACTAGCTCATATTCGGCATCCAACGACAGTCAGTTTCCTGTTTTCATTAATTGCATTTACCCCCAAGTGCGATGCAACATTTTGGTGTGTCAGTGTTACGTACTGTTCAGTAACAAAACAACTAAAACTCCAAAATGTTACTTAACTATATTTACGTATACTTTACTTTTACTTACTGAAAGTAAATACATGAGGTGCAATTTCTCAACTAATCTCAACTCGACACGACCTGTGAAGAATCACAGGTCATGACTCATGAGTCATGACCTGAATCTTTGCATGCAATAAATGACACCTGTATATTATGTATTATGTAAATTTTATTCACGTCTAAAGAATTGTGCTTAGTGCCCCAGTTGACAAGTCGGTCCAGGGCGGTACTCATTTCTGAATTAATTTCAACAAAACAACAAGATTTCGTCTTTCATCAAGAGCTCGCTCTCTCAAGTGGGCTTGAAAAGGGAAGTATGAAGTAGGTATTTATGTACATAGCTCTTGCAAGCAGATTATTGCAGACGAACCAACCAATACTGTACAATTGCAACTTGCAATTAGTGTGCAATTTAGAAGAATTTATTTTTGAGTAATTGAAATTGCTGTGAGTTCTACGCTGCGTAGTTTCAACATAACAAACGAGTTGAACGGAACCGTACCAAGTATTCGTTCTTTCGTTGAGATCTGTCAACTATTGTCTTCCCTTTGACATTATTGTTTTCTCATCAATAAAACCTCATTTAAATCTGATTGTGAGCAAGTGTCGACTGTCGACGTGGACGTGTTGCGTAAGAAGGAAGTTGGAAGTGGATTGGAAGCTCTGACGAGTCGCTTCTTCATTTTTAGAACACGTAATTAACGTACGAACGTATATTATTTTATTTTGTATGTTTTATTTTGAAGTGAAAGTGAAAAGCAACTGCAATCTGATTTATTCTGCCGTCATCTCTAAATTGATGTGACTGACTTTAACAAAGCATTTGTCATGTCATAAAGTTCGAAAAAAATACAACCTAGATTGCTTTGTCATTTGTGATTTGATTTGTATTTATTCGTTTGTCATTGTTTCACGTTTATGCAGATTCGCTTTTGCTGAAATCTAACTAGTGACTAGAAAGAATGGAGGGAAGCAGCTCCAATTCGGAACTCAATACAGATGATTTGGTCGAAGATATAAGCTCTTCCCCTCGCTCCATGGAATTTTGTGATGTTGACATGACCATGCCCACTATCCCCATCCCCTGCATCCGATCACGACATCGCTGAAAACATTGGAGATCAAACGACTTGTAAAGTGTGTGCCGTTTGTCGCCAGACTAATGCAAGATACTGTACAAACTGCAGGCAAATTAGCTATTGTGGAAAGGATCATCAGATTGAACATTGGAGGATTCACAAAGAGACTTGCTTCCCAGTTAAGGTTGTGGATAAATCGACAATCCCGCATACTGTTCAGAGTCGAAGTCAAGGCCAGGTGTTGATTGCAACCCGAGACATCAAGGCTGCCGAGGTATTTTTCAAGGAAAATGTTATCTTGACTGCGCCGGGACCGTTAGACTCGGATGCTATTGAGGTGGCAAAGGGAAGACCAATTTGCGTAAGCTGCTGCGAAATAATTCGAGGATGTTGCGAGTTTGATGACGACGACGATGAAGATTGCACCACCAGATGCACCAATTGTCAATGGCCTGTCTGTAATCATGATTGCGAAATAGTAAGTTGCCAAGTTCGATACATATATATATTTAAATGTA
Source organism: Alloscopus bannaensis (assembly GCA_027743745.1). Taxonomy (NCBI): domain Eukaryota; kingdom Metazoa; phylum Arthropoda; class Collembola; order Entomobryomorpha; family Entomobryidae; genus Alloscopus; species Alloscopus bannaensis. The sequence continues at coordinate 30,630 of JAHZMW010003093.1, forward strand.
GTGCGTGTGTCTTTTTTTATCTTATGGATTATCAACAAAATACTTTTTGTAGGATAAAAGGCATTCTGACTATGAGTGCAAGGTGCTGTCCGCCAAAGGAGTCTCCTCAATGGTGCTGAATCAAATGCCGGACTACGAATGTATTCTTGTTTTGAGAGCACTGGAGCTTCGTGACAACGACTCAGAAAGATGGATGCGACTATTGAATCTTGAGGCTCCGGTGAACTTGTGCATGGACGGTGACACGTCTTCTCTGTTTTTAAACAGTGCTGTCAAGTTTGTTAGAGAAAAATGCGGTTTGAAGCAATATCCAGACAGTTTAATCCGGCAGGTGGCTGCCATTTGCTATGTAAATTCCTTGTGTAACGAAGATCATCCTGGCGATAATGGTTACGTTTATAAGTAAGGACAAATTGCATCAATGACTTTTTTGCCGTGAAAACGTTGAATCACAATAATGCGTGTTTCTTGTTTAACAGAATTGCAACATACATAGCAGATGTCTCCTCTAAAGTTGCACATTCCTGCATAGCAAACAGCGAATGGGCTGTGATACCTTCTGAAGTAAACCAAGTCCATTTTCGTGCCCTTGTTCCTATCAAAGCTGGAGAAGTGATCACTACCGTCTACAATTACAAAGCAGTGTGCCCTGAAGGCAGCCTCTACCGTCAAGAGTTTTTTCTAGATCGTTATTTTTTCTCGTGTTCTTGCCAGCGGTGCACCGACCCTGAGGAGCTAAGCACTTTTGTGTCGGCCGTCAAGTGTCCAGTGGATGGATGTGTGGGGTACCTGCTTCCAACGGAACCTGGTCAGACGAAATCCATGTGGGTCTGTAACGCTGAAGTGTGTAGCAAAATTGAAAGCGGCACTAGGATTCAAAGACTCGTACAAAAAATAAGAAATAAATTGGAGGCATATCCATACAAAGATCCAATGCATGGGACAAGCAAGCACATGAATGATTTGAAAAAGCGCATTATGAGACTGAAGAAACTAGTTGACAAATACAGCGGAACTTTGGTGCATCCGAATCACTACGTACTTCTGCAGGCGGAATGGAAAATTATTCAAAACGGCTACAATTACATTATGAATGTAAATCGTTGGACACCAGATGTAACGGACCTGGTTATTCATATTGGAAGAAAGCATCTGGAAATTTTCAATAAACTATCACCAGGAGTAAGCCGTCGAAGAGGTTAGTTCGTAGCTAAAAAGAAACTAATATACTCATTTGAATTCAATTGCAGGTTGCTTGATAATACTGTACATCGAGTGTTGTTTTTTCGTGTATACGAGCCCTGGTCTTATTATATATTAGTACTCTTCTGAAATCGTATATTTCAAATAAACCGTTCTTATGATTTTTAGGTTACATTCTTTACTTTCTTCAAACCGGGCTTTTGGAAAGTATTCGGAATGGAACCGCCTCAATTTCCAAGAGTAAAAGAGGGATTCACATTGATCCTGATAAACAAGAAAGTTTAAGAGCAGCTTACGCTGATATGATGAAGATGAGAGAAGAGTCTGTCAAAATATTCTCATTCAAAGGAGCCATTAAGAATTCAATGGAAGAAGAGCTCTTGAATTTTAGCGCAACAGATCAGCCCTTTATCTCATGTTTGAAATTTTTAGATCGATTCTTAGACCAGAGTATGGAACAATCGTAAACAAACTTTATCAACCCGCGCTCCATCAGTTATGATATATTTTTATATTTTGTGGAAATTTGATTGGTTTTTTGTCAGATTGTCAAGCTGTTTATGTACACTTTGGAAGTTCAGTCTTTATTTTGGATACCATTAGTCTGAAAACTGTCAGTCTAGAAAATAGTGTAATATTCATAGAAGATCGTATTCTAACATTTTAGTACTTCGCATTGACAAATGTTGTCTATTTTTCGTAATAATCGCTGTATGAAATATTGTCCCGGATTTCTTGGTGAACAAGTATATTTTTGAAAACTCCCAGAATGGTTAAGTAAAACGATTTGATACTTAACTTTTTTTACAGACAGATTTTTAATAGTTTTTTGGTATGAAAACTAATTATTAAGTTTACTACAAGTGTGATTGAACTACTACGTGACTAATTTGTTTAGCATCGGTCATCATCATCATATTATGAAAATCGGGTAGTCTCTGCTGCTTACTTACAATGTTACGCAGAATGACTTTGCTTCATTCCTTTGATTCAGTCTTCAGTTATTCATATCATCGAGAAAACGATGCTACCTAAACGTTTTTACCAAAACCACTTCGTTTGCTCATGAAGACCTGGTGTACTCTCGGGACCTCCCTTCACATTGATATTAGCATACGGCTGCTTTTGTAATAGCACGAATGATAAATTCATATTTCTGGAGCGAAAAGAATCGCGACTCGCGAGTTATCTTCGAAAAATGGTAGTACTTACTATGTACTCATATGTATGTACTCACATTATAATCTGCTTTAGTGTTTAGTAAGTTAGCCTATGCATAATATATATTAAGTACGAGTAAGGATTCATGAGGAAAGTGCATACTAATATATGTACAAATATTGACACGTAGTGGACAATATGTTTTTACCGTCGACTATTTAAGCTATTCGTCAATCCGACAGATCTGAATCAGATTCTGACCCAAGAGTTGTTACACACATCTCTACATTCTGTCCTCTATAGGAGTAGGAAGAGGAAGGCAACCGACTGCTTACAAACATCATTTATTATCGTAGGAAGAAAATGTAGTACGTTACTACGTACCTAGCTAGGCAAATACATACTGCACATATTATGAATGAGCAATTCTCGATCTACTACAACAAATTCCAACCAAAACTCCAAAACCTCCTCACCCAAGCATTTTCATAAGAGTCGAGGTCGGGTTTATGTAGATAAGTCATGGATCCGGATGGAGAGATGCAGATGAATGAGACGATGGACCGCGCACATTACTCGAGTCACTTTTTCGCTGGTGATTCTTTTAGTGTTGAGATATGATGATGAATCCTGTCCCGTCTATTATGGATAGTATGAGAAGAGAATGTTTTTTCCGTATTTTGACCATTCAATCGTCACAAACAACGGGAACAGTGAACAATAAATTCGCCCGTCTTGTCGGTTGCACGCTGCAACTTGCAGCTCTCGGCTCAATACTTGTGATCATAGGTATTTACACGTACACTTTAGTAGTCGTACTGGGTTTGTTAATAATTATTTTCGTAGGAATTAGTAAAGCAATAGTTGCTCAACTACTTTCTAATTAACTGACGACAGTACTCTGTGAAGAGGTCGTTGCAGCTCAATTTACGGATAACGCTGACTGTAATTGTAAATTTCCGTACCTGGATGTGTCCGTCCGGAATCAGGTAAAGCAGTTTGACAGGAAAATATCACTGATGAAAACAAAATCCCAATAACTTCACGTTGAAAGACGCGAAGTATATTTTCGTTTTTAAAGCATACACCTAACAAGTCACTTATCACTTTACTGTGATGATCACTAACAATTCCCGACGTCGCTGTTAATTCTGTTAGTCTCGATACCCTTCAAGTGTCCCCAGTGGGAAGCAAGAAGGCTAGTCAATCACGCAGTGTTTGTAGAGCCAGCCCATTTCTAGTCATCAAACAAAGGAGAACGGTGTTGGTTGGTGGTCGAGAAGAACATACCTCACTCTGGATCAGACCCATTCCTAAGTTGCATATCTTTCGATTGAAGTTTGTAAAGAAAAACGTACAACAAAAGAATTTGGTGTGCACATGCATACATTCATAAATACATATGATTGATTTTTTGTTTTCCGATGTATTTTTATTTTCAGGTTGTAGGACAGACGCTGAAGACTTCGTAACATTAATTACGTGATAAATACCAGACCAACGTGAAATCAGACTTCAGGATGTCAATTACGTGTAGTATTTGCCAAGACTTTTTAACGGAACGTCCCCAGACGCTTAGGACCGATGAGGAATTAATTATATGCGCTTTGGTGTGTGGACATTTATTCCACCGGACTTGTATCCAGCAGTGGTTTCGAAGAGATGCTAATGGTGCTGGGGACAGGTAAACTTGTCATCTGAACTACTTTCAAACTCAAAGTGTGGTCTTCCGATATTTAATCATTGTTTTAAACTTTTTTTGTTTTTCCTCTATTGTTCGCAGAGAAGGAATTTGTCCCTGTTGCAAATCACGTGCTTCCCTCGCTAATGCGCTCCGGGTTTTTCCTACCGGTGATGAAGAGTCTGACGAAGTTGTTCGTCAAGATAGAAACCTTAAAGCTTTGACTAAGGAAAACCAGATGCTGTCCTCCAATATAAATGAACTGCGACGGTTAGCGACGCGAACTGAAGGTGAACTAGAAGACGAAATTGTCGCTCACGATGTGCTGAAGTAGGATTCAAAAGTTCAGAGAATTCATGCATGTTTACGTATTCATTATGAAGGTAATTTATTTATGCGCTTTGAAATCGGTTGAAACTCAACTCAGGTTGGAGTATGCACAGGTAGTTTCTCGACTGGATTTATTGAAGGAACAGCTCAATGAAAGTAAGGATTTGCAAACGGCTTCCGAAATCAGCGTTAAAAGTATCGTAGACAAGTTAGAACGAGAAAAGAAAGAGGCATTGGAATTGGTGGCTACGCTGGAGGCTGAAAATCAATTGCAAAAGCGGGATTTGGAAAGAGAAATCACTGCACTCAAACTGAAAGACGCGGAGAACTACAACAAAATTTTGAGCCTGGAGGCATCCTTATTGTAAGTTTTGAAGATTCTTGAAATAGCACCGTAAGAGCAAGTTGGTGTAAACTAAATAACATATTGTATTGTCTGAATTAGTGTAGTCGTTTCATAGTTTTGCATCTGCATTTTTAGCCGGCCATCTGATGACGTTGACGTGCTAAGCGAAGGAATTGCGTCCTTAAGGTGTGGGATCTCGTCAGTGGATAATACTGTGACTGGTTCCGTAGAGTTGCACGTTGACAACTCTAACCTGATTTCTTCTACGCCGATTTTGCTCGAGTAGGGCGATGTTGAGCGTTTTGATATGTAATGGATATTAAAGTTAAGGGTCTGAATTCAGTTTAAATGAAATAGGTTTTGATTAGCATGTGGGATCAGGTTCTTATGATTAACTAGAAAGTTTGAAGATTAATCTTGTATTTGATAGGAATGAATCGGTGGTAATTTAATTACATACATACCATAAGCGTTGTGCGCAATAGGGTAAGTTAAATGTGCTTCTAAATAAATGGTTGATTATAATGTGGTGCAATATTGTGAGTAGAACACTGAATACTCTTTTGCAAACTATATAAATGAAAATGTAATGTTCCCCATGTATTTTGTCGTGTAAGTATATGACGTGAATCGTGTACGATCTCAGGATAAGTTTTACTTAAACCTACATAGGTAATTATAAATGACATTGACCTACAATAAACGGTTCTGATTCTTTGGGATCAGGTTCGATCAAGTACTGGTTGGAGACTTCTGCTGAGTGCTATTTTTATTTCACACGGGCATAATATGGTTTTAGTGTTTATTACCAAAAGTAGCATAATACGCTGCTTTACATTTTTTTGACGTCAATTTAATGATACATTAATGTAATTTGTTTTTATTCATAAAAATATTTACCCTTATATTTCAGACACGTGCTAATAATTTCCATTAATAATTAGAGAAAACCGCGTTTACGTCCTAAAATCCCAAAAATTGTGCTGCAAGATTGACAAAACCCTCTTGTGGGTTTAAACGAGCGACATACAGTACATACTCACTAATATAATCA
>JAHZMW010003094.1:0-31206 GCA_027743745.1 Alloscopus bannaensis
TTGGATTTGAATGGAATGAAAATAAATCCTTCACAAATTCTTCTCCGAAACAAAGTTAGGCTAAGCACATTTTTCGAGAGTTGAATCGCCAAACGTGATGCAGGTGCTTTCTCCTTGGTTTCAGTGAAATGCGAGGAATTGTATTAGAAATAGATCAGAGTGAAATACATGCATAATTTTGGGAGGAAAACGGAAGAAAGGGAGTTCGCAAATGAAAAATTCCAGACATATTAATATCCGTAGTGTAGATATTTATATTTTTTGCAATTTCGAACAAAAGCAAAGGAGAAAATGTGTGCAGAACTCTCATAGCTTTAGACATATAGCCCATCAAATTCCATTTCCTCCCTTTGAAAGCTGAGTTTACCAAGAAAAGGGATCCATAAAGGATTGGTTTACCTTTAAAACAGAAGGGCACTTGGGGGAACTGAAGGAAGCATATTTCTCTGTGATCTACATGAGCACTTTGTATGTACTAGATGTGAAATATACACCCAATAAGTGGACCCAATGTTTGATCGATGCCCATCTTTTGTGGCTCAATTTTTCTTGCAAGGCATTCCAGCAAAAACTTGGACAAGGCCTGACATCCGAAAAAAAGGATGATTGCTTCTCTCCCCAAAAAAATATGATGATATGATCACCTACCTTTCACTTTTTTCCGCTTCTCTGATGGAAGGATGATGGTTTGGTTTTATGCATGCTTCCTATTTTTTTTGCAAAAAAATGTATATCAAACTCTACACTGCAAGGTTGTATAAGGAGGATATTCGGAAAAACCAATCTACCTCAAGAGTAACGGCTACTTTCTTGCAAATAATGCAATAAAATCGAAGTGCTCCCAGTGTTACCGCATTGAGTGCGTGTGCACGATGAATGCGAATAAAAACTCTCACCGTCCATCACAATATGCATTTATCTTCTCTCCTCGAGACTTCCACAAATTTCCACATGAGTTGCGCCAGAGAAATGCAGGGAAAAAAATTTCTCCAACCACACTGGGGGTAAATGTAGCTAACTCATGTCAGACCATTCACATTCCTATTCTAACTACTGGAGAAAGCGAGCGCGTTATGAAAAGTGTCCAAATATCGATAAACCATACTAGTCTCACACTACTTTAGTATAAATACTACTGTTTTATACTCCATCACGTATTAGTAACACACAACGAAATGTGAATTACACACATGTTTCAGTCTGCAATAATAATGCAAATTTAAACTATCCACAGCCTGTCAACTCAAGTTCATCTATCAATCACATTCGAAGGGGAAACTGAACTCGCCTTCCTCGTCCACGAGCAATGCTACGACTTTCTCTGGTAGAAATACTAGACGCGTGGAAAGTACTCTGGTCAATGCTCACAGAGATGGGAGCAGTGATATATTGGGGAAAGTGATACCCAAACTAGAGTCGTTCTTTTGAAGCTTGATAAGACATACAAGCGAAAAGGTAATATGAGAGTATCGGCATGCAAAGCGACTCAATAAAATGCGTTATTACATATTTGGGAAAACTCTCCTGTCCTTTCTCCTTAAAGTATCACATAATATTCCTACACATTCACATCCTCTCTATAAATTCCCCATGAATAAGTCTACGCATCTAATGTCTCTCTTTTGACATGTGACAACCCGCACTTATCTCACGAGGACTATTCTTCTCCAGACGAAAATTTCATAAAATAGAGCCAACGCAAGGGTCACAGAAGCTCTACGAGTATGCAGTCTTTTTATAAGGGGGATTCCTCTAAAAATTATTACTGCCCATAAAATAGTCCCTCTCCACGATGACCACTATCACCACACTCGGCTCTACCGCTGGTGCCACAAAGTGCAACCAACACAATGGCTTTCTCTTCGGGAGAAACGATGAAAAGTCATGACCCACGTTTTGTGCCTTGTCTCTCATTCAGCTCACAAACAGAGAGTCGTTCGGCTTCAAAAGCATATCTTGAAGTTAACGAGAAAGGAAGAGGTCCCAAAAGAATGGCCCGATGTTGCTCTAGTTTGCTACACTAAAAGAAAATACAAAACGTAGTTGTACGCCGGTTGAATGCGAACACCCAAAAAGAACAGCGCTTTCTCCGTATACAAAGTGAAGAGGAGAAAGTTACTATATTCTCTTGTAATTTATATATGAAATAGTCTCAGAGTGTCCCTCCGGTGTTCATATTTATATATAACCGCACTGCACCGCACTTCGCATCTATATTCAGTATCAGGAGTGAGAGACGTCGTAAACTGAGCAAAAGAATATTATTAGGAAGACATCTCTTTACAGTGTCCTCATAAAGGGCAAAGACTCAAATAACCGTCTTTATCGTTCTCCCGGCAGCCTTGCTCGCCATCAACATCAACCTTAACTCCACCGTCCATCTGTCCTTTACTTATATATTTTTTTCTTCAAAAAAAAATTCGACTTTTTTTTTCCTTGTGGCTTCTTCTTCTTTGCTGTCTCTTCTATTTTTCCGGGGAACTACTTACGCCTCCACTGCCCTGTCATCTCATGTCATGTCAAATATTACAGCCTGTTTCACTATTCCAGTGGAGTCGAGTCCCTAGCTGCTTTCTCCAGGGTTTGGAAGAGTGCACACATAGAAATACAGATCTATCATTACAATCATTGGCTATCTTCGTCGACCTCTCGTCTTCTGTCCCCTCATATAAATCACAATAAGAATGTGTCTTGATGTGTCTATCTTTTTCTTCTTTTCCGTTTAGTTATATTATGTACATAAATATTGTCATGTCGCACACTCGCTGTTTCTCCCCCGCATTTTTCTCCGAACATTTTTGAGCTTTGTAATGTGCCGACTTGTAGTGACGGCTGGAAATGCGTTCGTGGCTTTCCCCATTACGGGGAAAGGCACGTGTTTCACGATAACTTTGTTATGGCTGTTTAAAATGAGCTTTCTCCGAAATGATGTATCGGTAATATGTAAGACGTCTACGGGTACGTCTGGGACTGCTCTCCCAATTTGCTTTCCCCTTTTGGTTTTGATCTTGAAAGTTGAGATGGAATCCTTTTTATTATCAGTTTAATGCGCTATCCTTTCGATCAATATGAATGTATGAAGAGTGCAAATGTCGAAAAAGTGTATACATAATACACAAAAAATTGTCATAAACTAGGGAAAGTAAAGAAAGTTGTACGCATTCATTCCTCCTCGGGACATGAATTTAGAGTGCATATTTCCCAAATTGTTCTCCCATACGTTGGCGAAACAAAGGGGGTAATGCCGTCATAAATAGGGTTTGAATTGGAAAGCCAACTTTCCACTTTTTTCAACAACAACATTGACCCGTAAGATGGAGAAGATAGGCTATATGCGGGTATAGCGTCATTGCGCTTAAAAACTTTAAGTAAGCCAAGAGATGCATACCATTCTCAATTCATATCGCACCACATACTGCGCCGAGAAGACACTTTTCAACTGGCGACTCCAGTTTGAGAGTTTGTAAGCAGATACGCTCTCATAGAAAGCACGCTCGATTTTATGAAAATCGTAAGAGAAAGTAGGGAAAGTATAGAGAAAGTGGAGTACAAAAGGCGTATAAGGACAAGGGCTGAATGCTCAAAGAAGGGCAAAGAAATGAAAAGTGGGTTTGTCTTTTACTTTCTCCAAAATTTCCTGCACATGGTGTGTGCTGGTGTGTCACCCAGTGTCGAATTGGAGAAAAAAAACGATAGACATGAAATGCGTCCGAAATTATGAAAGATAAAAGGGAGATGACAAAAACCCTTCGACACACAAAAAAAGACGAAGAAACCGCATGGCATGTACTCACACCGTGACTTTTCCTTTATCCATTCTTTCATGAAAAAAGTTGTAGCCAAAAAAAACTTGAGAAAACCAAAGAAATGTCCCTTTGTATTGGATGAAAGAGAAAGTCCTTAGATGCCTGAGTATATAGATCGCGTATCTTTTTAACAGAACATATAGAAGGAAATTGGACAATATAAATAAATAAAGTATTTATCTATATACACATTTGTGCATACAAAGGCAGACAAAAGAGAGCACACTTCAGCTTATAAAACCCGAAACGTTACCTTTCATTTGACTCAACTGTTCTCATCCTGTCTGTCCCGTTTTATAGTGATACAGAACAAGGTCTAAACACGCTTTCACTTTTTGTCCAAAACTCCAGCTGTATCAACTTGAAGGGAGAAAGTTTGAGTATTTCAGGAGAGGGAAATTGACGAGAGATAAAATTGGAGGTGACATGCGAAAAATGATCAGAAATGAGATAGAGAGGGAAACCATTCTTGATATGACTGATGAGACGTGTCTCTCGGCGGCAGAAACTAATATAAACTATCTGAAAGGACATTAAATTTTTTCATAATAACCACAAGAAGCTTTATTTTACAGTGAACACTTTCTCTAATAGGCTCTCCAACATATCAAATATTATGCGATTTTAGAGAGTTTCCTGCTCAACTTCAGAGAATATTTGTGTTTCTAAAAATAGTAAACCACAAAACAGCAGTTTTTATTGTGAGACTTCGTCTGCGCGATGAATAAAGTGTAAACAAATATGGAAAATGAGTTTCCAAAAATACGCCAATTCTCCACTGCACCAAAAAGATGAAACAGTTTTCAGGAGAAAATTGATATTTTCACAGTGGCAAACCATTTCTGATCCGGTCCCAATCGGAGAGGCCCCGTGAGCAATAAAATTGTGCGGTAGTTGATAAGGAAGCTGGTATACTCTTTAAATTGAAAATCTGCTCAATTCAGCATGAATAGATACACGTGTCAGTATACCTACTCTAATACCATATGCAATCAATCTGTACAGAAACATTTTTACTTTCTCCAAAATCCAACGAATATGAAATGCAAACTTTGGTGATTTACTCAGAACAAGGAGATGTCTACGCAAAACAACTACGATCTATGATGGCATTTCCTGATATTTTCATATCCCACAAGCCTCGAGGCAACAGCTTGGTAATAAAATCGAGACTGGTGCAAATCAAAAACCTCTTTTTCCACACCAAAATGTCTAGGTTGCACGTGGATGTGTGGTTGGGGTAATCCATAAGAATTATATAATCCTGCCAGACGACACACTACGCTGTTATTCTCTGCTGCAGACACAAAATCCCACACAATACCCACCGGCATCGAGACATAAATTGAACAATAACCTTGATGTATCTCTACAATTTTGGGATGCATATGAGGACCAAAAAGTGCTCCACACTAGTATACACGAGCATTTGGGAAATCAGTCTAGAAAGTTTTTTGTGTGGAGGACTGTGCTGCAACATAAATTCCTTTTCCCGATGCTGTTTACTGGAAAAAAATCTCGGTTTGCTATATCCAGTTGAAATGAGTTTGGTGTTGGTGAAAGATGAAGGAAAGGGTTGCATCGGAGTGAAATTGGTTTTGAAAATGAGAACGTAATGAAGGCGGAGGGAGGAAAAAGGTTGATTGTCGCCTATTGTTAGTTACCCTCACACAAACTTTTCTATACTTTTTCACAGCTCGTGGCTCCGAAAACTGTAGTGGAAGAGTGAGTTTTGTTGGCACAAACCATTGCGTGTTGGAAGTCGTAGTCGAGAATCAAGAGGGAGGGAGAGGAAATAAACTTTCACCAAGGAATAAAGAAACATGAGTTATGCAGTCGGAGATTCAAATGCGAAGCCAATGCCTATAAATCCTTCAATCCCCATTGGACTCGGCAGCTGGAACTCCGTGAAAATGGAATCATTGTGAGGGGAAGTTGGAGGATTGTAATAAAAAATATCATTTATATTTCCATCAATTACGGTGTACAACAACTAATTGTGAAATTACATTAGTAAACTACAATTTTAAACGGATGTTAACAATAATTTTAGTTTGAGCATTACGTTATTTAAAGTTTATATAAGGTTTGCTATTAGAATTTGCTTTCTTCAGAGAGACTTTCTCCAGGAAAAGTTTACTTGACACCACGTCATTTGTGGGACATGAAGCACACATCTCGTATGACGTGAGAGCCTATCGCATCATCAAGTTTGATGGTGGGGAAACGTGTAAAATTATGAAATCTCTGTTGAGTAGATTAACAACTCTTAACTGGAGCCGCGTAACGTCTTGTGTATCATGTAAATTTAATCTACTTAGTGAGAAGAGTAGTCAACAGGAAAAGTTGTACGCACAAGACACGAGGAGCAGACAGCTCAAGTCAGGAGCACCAGAAGTAAGTAGTTTTCCTGACAAATGGTATGCTAAGTCTTGGAGAAAGCCACAACACTCCAGCAAGAAGCACACATAATATTACGGAGCGCACCACATTTCACTAAAAAAAACTCTCGGAGTGTGGAGTCTCTCTGAAACGTATATTTTACCCTTGGAAGACTTCATCGTGAAATACGAAGCCATATTTTAAAGCCAGAGTAAATCTTGGAGTCTTATTTTGATTCAAAAAAAGGAGAAACAGTCTAAAACGGAGAGTTGTTAGGCGGCTATGTTTACTCAAGACAAAAAGAACTAGTCCAACTTCCGCTCGAAATTTCTCTGAGAATCCAGCTGATGCATCTCATTGTTGTGCTTTCTCCAACGACACACAGGCTCCCTACATTCAACGAGCTGTGTTCTCGTATATTTTCTTAACGAGAACAATTCCAAGATATTCCTGGAAAAACCATAATGTGATGTTATGAAAGCACATGATATCCTGCTTCTCAGAAATCGAGTTGACGATGTTTAAGCAAAAGAGAGTGAAAGTCTGGAAACACGGCGAGCCAAATACGGTTTTTCATTCTTTTGTTGTAGAGTTGAGTAGAATAGATGAAATCCCATCAGCCCACACGTTTTTTTGTGCTTTTGCCTAGAAATGTACACATATTGAGGAAGGGAGTGAAACGTTTTTCTAGAAATGAAGATGAGTTCTCAGTGCAGATTAAGTGCGCCTCCGACGTAATCTAATGTAGTCACACTCGTGTGATGGGAGTTGCACCGTTCCGCTTTTACTTCCTCAAACCATAAGAGTATCCGTAAAAAATCGTGAACCTTGATTCCCTCCTCAAAATCTCGAGACATCTTCCAACTTTTTTCTTCCGTTTAATGTTTCCTCCTTCCTTGAACTCGTGAACGTGTGTGTACACACTGAGAAAGATATAAACCAACATTATAAATTATAGAGTCTCACCAAACCACTACGTAAAGCTGTTCCATGAAGTGAAAGCAGTGAAAGTAAGTACTTCTTCATATTGTATGTAGGTATACTCTTTTGGAAAAAATTTCTCAGTGTTTACAACCCTCTCTCATGATGTTTACACTTGCATCCATCCTAACCACACACCAGGCCACTAACCATGTTAGTAAAGTGACTTCACGGCTTTCTCCACTAACCATAGTGAGGTGAGTGCGTATCATATTTGAGCTCACACACGTCGTGAAGACGGCAAAAATAGAGCTGACTTAGCGGGGCGTGGGACATGTAACATAGTGAGGTGAGTGCGTATCATATTTGAGCTCACACACGTCGTGAAGACGGCAAAAATAGAGCTGACTTAGCGGAGCGTGGGACATGTATCTTGATCATGTTTCTAGCTTCCTTAAAGTGTCGTTTATGCGACGGTGTAACAAGATTTCTCCACGTTTTTTCCTCAAAACAACTTTACATCGATTCGCATTAGACTCTTGTAGTAAGGTGTGAGCACACAGCAGATGCTACTTTCTCCGGTTTGTCTTTTAGAATTTCTGTATTTACATGAGGATACGGCTTTGAAGTGAGAACTCATGTTGTTTAAGCTGTTCTCTCGACGAGCTCAATCATTTCCTGGCTTTTGTGCTGGAGAATATTTAGAAGGTGGAGTGCGAGATGAGGATATTTTTATGTTCTTCCCTTTATCAGGATAATATGGAATTATCCAGTGAGACTCTCGAGCCAGTGCAAAGGATATGCCAGTTTAGATCAAAAGAGTGGTGTTGTAACAGGGATAAATTTCGTGCTGTAAGTGCGGAGATGCAATGTCGGTGAAAATGCATTTCGTCTGCTACGCTTTCTCCTGAAATTCTTAAAGGATAAGGGCAGAACGTGAAGTGAGAGTTTTCGTTAAATTTTTGAGTCTGCTTCATTAGGGTGGTGAAAGGAAGTATATACTTAAGACGATTACTTCAGTAACATTGCAAACTCGGAGAGAAGAGAGGAAGCGAAAAGCCACATAAAATGTGAGGAGCAAAAGCATCAGGGTCGTAAAATTTTCAGAAAGGCAAAGCATTTTATGTCTCTTCATCTTCCTCAAGATTTCTCTGAATAATATTTCGCCAGAGTCATGCCATCAGGGTGACATGGGATTGTGTAAGGTGTAACTTTTGCTGGGAGACTTCGGAGAAAGTTGCGAATTTCAAGGGGAATTTTGAGTAAACACCAGACTTACATATGTGTGTACTCTAGAAAGCTACGCTTTTGAAGAATGTCTGCATCTGTCGTATTATATCATTCCTTGGCTCTCTACAAGAGCGTAATGAGAAACGAGATGATTTTGTCGGGGGTATAAAAATCATGTTCATTAAATTTTTGCTCGGATTGTCAGCTTACGTTTTTTGTGACATTTGTTAACTTATCAAAGGAGCTTGATGAGAACAGGAGAGATTACATCCATAATTGCGTATGTAGTGGAAATTGCAAAACTGGCGCAGTGGAGTTAAACGGCCTTTCAAAATTTAGTATGCATTTGCTAAAACTTACAAAACAAACAGGTCTTCTTCTTCGGTGAAAGCAAGGAATATACACATCGGATCAACTTACCTAACGCGTTTTGATTGCAATTTAATGACTGGCAGACGGAACCTAATCCGACAAAGATGATGCCAAGATTACAGGCAATTTCCATTTGCCCTAAGATCAACAACGGTCGTATGACAAAGGAAATTGTGGTCTGTGATGTGGTGACGGGATTTCCGTATCATAAATTTATATAACGGTTACGTAACGGAAGACCTTTTCCTGTTTGTGTACCTTTTATGACTTTGTATGACGTAACAAGTAATGACCTGGCGAGTCAGGTGTGACGACATTTGAGCTTGAGTGATGTCAAATGTTGTTTACTTTAATGTGACTTTAATAACGTTACGTAAAGTAGCGTAATAAAAAGGATGACGTCCCGCCGATTATATCAGCACGTCAGAAAGTGACAATCGATGGTAACAAAACCAGGGAATTATTTTTAGATAAGGAAACGGTGTCAATTCGTCACTGCCGATAGGTCATCGATACATAATTGAAGGGGTATCTCTCAAATTACACCAATTTACCTGTTCCCAACCTTATCCAATGCGAATCAACACGGAACGTAAGGGTTGTCTGCTGTCACCATTAAAAATGCAATTTGGTGAATTACAAAGTTACTAAATGTCATAAACAACATGTGGCATTGACAGGAAGGGGATTTTGTCCAGTAGTCAAAACACCATTAAAATTATACTTTATAATTTATGGATTGTCCAGCTTTGTTTATAATTTACCCAAAAAACTTGCCGGAACGACAAACTTTTCTAATTTTGCGGCGGAGTAAATTTAAACTGGGGACTAACATGTAATTCAGGTCAGTTCTGATGGATGACGTTCATTACACGTGTAGCATGTACTCAATTCCCAGAATAAAATACAGATTACAACCACATCACTCTCAAGGCCACCCACACACCCTGGGAAAACTTTTCCCCACGTAATTCGTAATTAGACCAACGGCCATTGTGTGTCCCGTTGCCAATTTCTAGTTAAAAATGGATTTCTCGGCCACACAACCGACCATTTCGGTGGAGCGTTCAATTTGCAATTTTTTATGCAAAACACACATTTCTCTCGCGGTGGAGTAGGCAGTCGACCAAAATGCAGCTTATTTTCGTAATGAGCTACTGATGCAGAACGGAGGAGGAATGTAAATGGGAAACCGTGTGCTTCGCTTTCCACTCAAAAAACTCCAATCACCCTACTTTTACTCTGGTCTTCTCACAATTAGCTATGTACAATACGCCTTTCTCCCGTGGCCTATATTGTTATTATTATTATCTGGATATTTAAGTGAGCGGGAGTAAATTGTGTGGCAACAGACATCCCAGGGAATCAGCAACGGCAATCTGGTTTTAGCCTGGCCTAATTCCCACTCTCCATACAGCGTGTGTGTGGTCCTCAAGTTATCCCACCACACACACACACCATTACCAAGTTTTTGCGTTGCGGACAGGAGAAAAAATTGTGAGAAACTTGTCTTTCCATTATTAGCAACATAGCAGCTAATAAGGAGCCCGTAAATGTGATACAACATTAAGACCAGAAATAAGGATAAGGAGCGAGAGAAATTGTTGGAGAATTTGAGCATGAAAAAACAAAGACACGTCTTCTGGCAAGAATTTACTCCTTTCTCCTTACCACTATATAGTAATTCTCATCTCGAAGAAAATTGCAAAATTTTCCCTTTTTGTCAGAAACATTTTAATACCTACTTCCCCCCACACGTTCTCACACGCATGGATTTGGATATGAGGCTACTTTCGTTTGCATACGTATATGATCCTTTATATGACATCGCTACAAATAAAACATTTCTGCTTCGAGGCACACATATAGTGTACTTTCTCCACTTTCACTGTAAGGGTGCAATAATCCAAAGTTTTTTCTCAATGGAAACCTTCTTCTAGAAGAAACTGGAGGACTATATGACTGGAAAGGAAGGAGAAAGTAAGTGATGCTGTTAGTGGAATGTGAGGCTCGTTGGCAGGATTAGACTATTACTCTTATCCTTATGAATCTACTAATGGCTCCTGTCTGCCGCGGAAAATGGCGAAAACGAAGAAGGGAAAAAAGCTGGAGAAAGATTCTCAAACTTCTTTAAAATAAAGAAGCAAACTAGAATATGTACATAGAACAATCTCATTGTGCGAAAAACCAACAACTTTTTTCAAATACATAAAGTATCATCGTCATCACCATCCTCTGTTTTTCTTTAACTCTCGACAATGCATACCTCAGTCATTTCCAGGGTTTTTGTAGTGTACTCTCCATTAGTTTAAGGATGGCGTATCTTCAAACATTTTCTTCACTTTTTTCAAGGCGACGCTCGTGGAATGAGATTCAAAGGAAGAAAGAAGGCGGGGGAAATGAATGGAGACAAAAAATATATGAGATCTGCTCAAGTGGTGATATGGTTGAATATTTTTTTGTTGGAGAAAACTGTCCTTTCTCCGTTGAACTAAAGCTCGTTTTTTGGCCCTCAATAAACGCACTTTCTCGTCGTTTCTTGCAAACACTGTATAACACGTTCTCCGCTCTTATTTTGTGTTGAGTTCCTGAATATTCAATGAGAGAAGCATTATAATGAAAAGCATATAAACTGAGAATGGAGCTTTTCCAGCTCAAGGAAAACTGGAGTATCCAGCGTGGGGCAAACGCGGGATGAACCCCTTATTTGCATGTGCCCATGCCATTTTTTCTAATGAATTTACACAAGATTTAGTGTAGAGCTGACGTAAACCTATTTACAGATATACTTACCCTAAGCTCCCAACCCATCCTCCAGGAAATGGGCCTCTTTTCTAGAAATATCGCGTGCATTTCTTTTTATTGTCCTTGCGCCATGTCTTCGCAGTTATGTGAATTGTTTAAAACGGCGGGTTGCGACGATTTTGTCATGCAATTCCGTCGTGGGTGCGCGCGAGAGTAATCATGAATTCTGTTTGATGTCGCCGCTTGAGACGACGTAAATACGGACTCAATTTCGAGGAAGTTGACCTTGGCAGTGAAAGGAGAGTGGTATTAAAAATTCCCATTGACAAAACTAGCTGCAGCGGAGCAACGAGTTGGAGAAAGTTTTGTGATTCGCCACGTTTAATCCAATTTTCTCCCATTGTCTTTTTGGGCTGGGAGATAAACGTGAATGTTGATCTTGATACAAGAAATGCTGGACCAAATGATAAATGAGTTCAATTAATTTACTGGACTTAACAAGATGCTCCTTTCTTCGAGGAGTCAATGTAATCAAGCTGACGGGCTTTTGCCACTTTCCCACTGTAATTGCTCTGCTTTTCTAAAGTATTTTTAACAAAAAGTTGGTTGTCTTCTCGAAAAATCGCGTGCTATCCTGACGTTTGGCGTTTCAACCTTGAGCTCATTGGAGAAAGTCTTGGAGTTCGATTCATGATATTTTTAGCTGGACCTCACGTGATAACTGTAAAAAATCGCATGTAGTATTTATAATCGCATGTATATGTAGGTGACGCCAGTTGGTCCTGAATTTTTATTAGTAACACGCAATTACGGTTTACATAAGGATTGCGAAACGGCCTGTTCGCGTAGACAAATTAGAACTTTGATAACAACCGTCTTAATTTAAAAGGAAAGTCATGAAATTTTTATTAGTAACACGCAATTACGGTTTACATAAGGATTGCGAAACGGCCTGTTCGCGTAGACAAATTAGAACTTTGATAACAACCGTCTTAATTTAGAAGGAAAGTCATGCCTTTTCCCTTTTTCTTGTGATGTAAAAGTGGAAGAGAAAAAAATTATTGCGTGGGATTTTCCTGAAAAACAAACTGTTGTGTGATGGACGCACGTGGGCATTCTGGGTGTGCTTCCTTGTGACTCACATCGTGGCTATAATTAAATGTAAAAATGCTGCTGACAGTAATCCCAAATGTGTGAGTTCAATTCCTAATTTACATTTAAACAACGAGAGAATATACTTTCCCTCATAGGTACAATTCTCCGTATGGAAATAAGTATTTATGTGTGTTTGAGTTTGGTGTACTGTGTACTTTTTCCCACAACGTTGTTAAGCAAACTTTTTAAAAATTTAAAATAAAACATTTCAGCAAAAAAGTGTAAACTGTGTCTATTTCTTGGGTTTTTTATTCCTGGGCATGTATTTACCATCGTAAATTTATACTCTTAAAATTTCACAGCATACCTGTACGCCGTTATTAATTCCTAACGCTTAAATTAATACTACAACAAGCGATAGGTCGGGTCTTCTCTGCGTCTCCATTTAGTTTAGTTGTATTACAAAAGCGGCAGAAAATTTGTAACTAGTCTATGTCACATTACTCAAAACACAGCATTGACTCAAGAAGACCGTCATGAATTAAAATGATTAAAAGTTGCATTCATTGTAAGTGAAATGAATTATTACCGCCACACATAATGTTGCAGTGCCTCCAATGCACTCGCGTGCCAAAAGTGATTTCATTTTCCAAAATGCGGTTTGCGCTCCCCATTTATATTCACTTTCCCCCACCTACGCATATTTTTGTGCGTCGTCACCAGTTCATCGGTTTACCTCTTTTCCTTCCTTTATGCACACTCCATTTAAGACATCATTCTGTGAATCCCTTCTTCAAGATCGACGATATGCACATCGCTTGCACAAGGTAATCACTTTGGTTGCTACACCATGCATACAAAGTAAGTGTTCCAGTTAACTAGACGCTCAACTGCATTTGCATATCCAGGAAGGAGGGGGAAAGACGGAGAAAGTTTTGAGCATGAAAAAAAGAATAAGAAAAAGTCGCGTTTCTGGAAACTTGCACCACGCAGTGTAAGTGACAGAAGAAATAATTTGAAAAAAGACAGGAAATAATGTTGATTTCTCACGTCTCTCTGCGTATGATATCCATATAGCCTCATGAAATATCCAAATGTTGTAAGAGTAACACCTATTGATTTTCCTCCTTTCGGACGTTTTCCTTTCTATAAACCAATGAACGCATGTAAAATAGGGTTGTCACGTCGAAGGAACTTATGCAGTTAAGCCAAGATTGGTTTGAGTATGCAGAAAATGCAAGTTTTCCTCTCCGCCCCATACCTTACAGCCCATTTAATGAAATAACTTTTTTTCTCCCGAATTTCAGGTTCAAGAGTGAAAATTTTGGGGAAAGTAAACTTCCCTATTTCACTCCGATAAAAACACCATCCCGAACTGCTCACTAGGGAAATCGAATACATTTTTGGATTCACAGTGGGAAAATGAAAGGTATAAGCTTTACGGTTTTTGTAGCGAGGAGAAAGCGCTCTTGATACTTCCAGATACATTTTTGGACATTGACATGCATAAATATAGGTATACCAAAGGTATCCTACGACTACTTTGATATTCCTCAATTCTGGCCAACATCGATCCACACTTCCAGACAACTTTCTCTCTGATTGTGTGTGAGGGAAAGTGAAAGGTTCTGAAGAATAGGAATTCACACAACCAACCCAACCTTTCAAATTGATCTTCCTCCAGAATCCACCGTGTTGTGTGCATGTCAAACCTGTGAAAATCTCCTTTCACTAACTCTTCTTCAGCATCTCCTTTGGCGTTTTAGGTAAAAGGGAATTGCATATGCGTACTGCTTCACTGACTACATAAATATATGTACGACTCCCTATCGCTGTTCAGATTATTCAGGAGAGTGAAAAGGGAAACAACGAAATCCAACCGGTTTTCACAAAATTCAGGTGAAAAGATCGAAACAATGCATCATAATATGGATGGAACTGCCGACGGCACAGCTTTCCCCAGTAATACAGGATCAAACACTTGTGTTTTTGTCAGAAAACTAGGAAAATCCTTTGAGCAGTTTCGTCGGGTGTGTAGAGAAAAAATTCGAACACTTCAAATGCAACTGAATCCTCAGAATCTAGCAGATCATTTGTATTTGACTTTCTCTCTGTTTTGTCGTTTCTATCCAAATCAATCACAGTCTACTTTGTCGACGAGCTCGTTTCCCAACTCGCAAATACAAAAGTCAAATAAAGGTAATTTCAAGAAAGCCTGATTGTCTTCGTGGCTTCACTGCACTTTCACCTGTGGGGTAACATGGCCAAGGTTTCTAAAAAAACGAAGATTTCGCGTTAATCTCACGTTCAGACCTGCATCTGAAATGCAAACGTGTAACCTTCATCATTCACATTATTTTCTGTAGTTATTCCTGTTACACAACTTCAATTTTCTTGACGATTTTCATTTCTACATTTAAAAAAACACGTGCCTTATTGAGCTCACTTAAAACCATTTCTTTTCGACCTTGGCATTCCGTGTATCGCTTCCGACCATACAGAAAAGCAAACGCTTTACATAAATAGCGAGCTCATTGTCAAAAGAAAGTTTGAAGGTTTCGAGGAAGCATTTGTTCCATAACTGTATTTATAAAGGTCCTTATAGAGTAGGTAATATGCTGGCTTCTGTTTCCGCGTGGAAGCTCTAAGGCGAAATCAGTTCATAAATGCTGTATGCACTCACGCGTGTATTTAAAGAAGTACTTGTCTATAAATATTGAAGAGAAAACTTTCCATGTAAATGATAGCTTGTTTGTGTAAAATCCTGGAATAAATGATATCAAGTAGAATGCACATACGTAGCTGCATATTACAAATTTCCGTAATATCCACGAAACAGTTTATTATTATTGCGTAAAGTTCTCTGGCCTTGTTTTCATGCACGACAAAGTATTGACTTCCTGTCATTCGATGCTGATGATTTGCATTAAAATTGAGAACACTGTAATCTGTAAAAGGTTGTTTAAAAAAGTTTTCGGTGATCGGGGTCAAATCGTTTTCTACGTCGTGTGCTCCGACGTTCGATAGCCTTGGAGCGAAGGAAAACGATACATTTCATTGGTTCGATACACTTGGCATAAATTCCGACTTCGATCAATTTGTAAAACGTAATTTCTCGTTGGACGCACTCCGTTTGAGGAATATTAAAAGCATGAAAGTTTTTGGAAAATTTCAGTGTTTCAAAGCTTTCGTTTTTCTATCTCTAGGAAATTGGAAAGCATTGAAATTCCAATAATTGTATGAATATTTCATGAAATGAATACTCCACCTTGGAAATTAACCTCTGGTTCCCGCTGTTGCAACGAGGTTCCATTTCCTATGCATTTTAACATCGAAAAATTGTTCTTTATCACTACCCTATGTATAAATAATTTTTTGTAGATAACTACGCACACGCGTCCTATCTAAAAAAAATCTACAAGAGTCGATCCACTCCAGTTAATGGTAGTTCGACCATTTTGAATTTTTTCTGCTTTCTCTTCTTTCTCTGCTATTTTTAGGGAAATCGACAACGTCTGGTTGCTGACCCCAATGTTTTCGAGTGCGTAACATTTTCGCTTCTCTCCGTATTTATGAAACAACGGCCACCTGTTCCCATTCCTAGACATCTGGTGCTTTTATCAATGCTCCAACATTGAGCAAGTGCCCACGGTCAAAGATAGGCCACTCTCCCGATAAAATGGAACATGATTTATTGGATTCATAACACTTGTCAGCGCACAAGATCAACGGGCTATACGACCCAACATATAACGTATAGTCAACGCTTTTAGAAGAGAAACATATCCGTTTTAAATTTGCATGCATATTTGACGGGAGACTTGTTTTGTAGTTTCCTCACACAACTCCAACTAGATCAAGATGGACTGGCAATAGCATTACACTTTCTCCGTCTTCCAAGTCCCCGTAAAGAAACGAGGCGGAAATTTTTTTTCCCATGTAACACTGTCCAACAACTTTAGGAAGTCTGGACGAATGTTCACCACAGTCGGGTGGAAGTAAATAGAGAAACACTGAGTGAACGCATTGCAGTTTTCCTCTTGTTCTTGTCCAAGCTCTTGTCAGCACGAATGGCCTATATATATCAAACTAAAGACATGCCCTTCCGACCGACATTCGAAGAGCTAGAAAAAAAGATGCTGTTATTGCAGATCCAAAATGCAGATACATTTTACATGCATATATATTATATGCATAACGAAACAATTCGGAGCAGCAATAGAATACATAATCTTGCTCACATGGAGAGAAAGTGGAGAAAGCGAATTGTGTACAACCCTGTGCACATGAATGGTAACGACTGACAAAGATATGGATGTAGACAAGAAAGCCTTTCTTGGCTAACTGTTGTTGTTGTCTCACACATCGCTGAGTCTCTGAATATGTCGAGAGAAAGTTACATTTTTACGAAAAATGACTCCACTTTCACCAGGAGATGCAAGGGGTGTCAGTGCAAAAAGTGGGGAAAGTTGTGCACCGTAACTAGAACAGAAGAGTCTTGTTTTCTCCGAAGTACCTGGAAAAAAGCGTTCGAGAAACTTTTTAAGGACAAAAGGAAAAAAGGACACTTGAGGTACGTTGGGTAGTAGACTCATCTGAATTTTTGTGACACGCATACGAAAAACGGTTTTTGAGTGGAACTCACTTTCTCTCAGCTCCTCTCGAAAGAAAAGCACGTACAAGTTTTTTTTTGTAATATACACCTTCAAAAGAGAAAGCGAGTATTACGTGTATAATCATCGTGTTATGAGAAAAAAATATGTAGGATAAAGACATATGACGATCTTGTTTCGAGACTGGTGAAACTTTTTTGTCAATTTCCACGTAGATTTTTTAGCCGCGAAGTCATGTCATCTTAAATTGATCCATTTTTCTACGCTGCTCGAGAAGTGACAGGTGTGCTATTACTAGCAGTTAGCTGTCGTTATTAAAGGGCCATGGCCGAAAGAGCAGCCCAATTGGCTCTGACAATGACTAACGTACACACAAAGTGTACACAGACGGGGAAAGATTTTCTGAATTGAACCAATATGGATGAATGGGTGTGACTCTTACGTGTGTATGTATGGAGAAAGCAGGTTACTTTCCTTTCAACGCATCGTTTCCGCTTTTCTCCTCACTTCACTAAAGCGACCACTTCACTCTCCTCATTTCTCGTAATAGCCTTCATTCTTGGGGAAGTGTGCACTACAAAAGTGAGGGCATAAACATCATCCACTATAGTGCTCCCTACGCAATATTTTTTTTGGAGAAATAGGCGCAATAATATTGCCACACACGGAGTCCTGTATTTTTTTTACCGGGTATGGCTCCTCTTGCCTCTAGAATTGGAGTGGAAACTCTTTAAAAGCACATCTGCCAAAATATATTTCAGGTAAATGACGCCTATTATTGGGGGACATTCTCTGGTTCGCCGCCATCATCATATACAACACAAAAGACACTTTGAGACTGGCCGCTGACGACACTGTCAAAAAACGTATGGGTGCCATTTCTGGAATATTTCGTAAGTTGTGGGGACGGAGACAAGGAAAACTCGAGACGACGTACCTACCACCTTCCTGCCTAGACGAGGAGACATCGTTATCGTAAGAAGTAAATGGGAGAAAGTTGGAGAAAAATTGGTGCTCGGAGGAGGACAATGTTCGAAAGTTTAGCACATTAGTGTGTAGCACGATGGTTGTCTCGGGTGAGAATGGTGTGGGTGGTCCTTTTCGCAGTATACATTTCAGAGTATAGATTTTGTGGTTTATGTATTGTTTTAGGGAGTGTGATTATTACAAAGTTTCCTTTCACTGGACCAGAGCCACTACTCAAATATGTGTATCGCATTTTTTGCTCGGCTTGCTTAGAGAGGGAAGAGGAATAGATATTGTAGATATTATTTCATGAAAAAGCTGTGGACCTCGACGGATTTTCAGCGAAATGTATTTTATTTTCTATTTCTTAAAAATATTCATGGAAGTCATTTTCACAAGTATTTTTAGACTAGAACACCACAAAAAGAATAGTTTACACAGTGCCGGATGTATTTAAATAATAGGACTTGTGTTGTTACTTCATGCTACAATACAAAATCAATGAATAAATTACTTGCGACTAAATAGGACAAAACAAGTCGCATAAATATTGGTTTAAAAATGTTATTGTCAGACAGCGCTACATATAATGTAAGCACAGTTGTTGTTTGTGTCTCATTCTATACGAAAAAGAAGTGAACAAAACAGAGACAGTTTCTTTTGCAATTTTTCTATTTTGTAACTGAACCAAAAATTTTGGAGCGTCTATTCCTGTTTCTTCCTCTGCCAATTTCTACTTCATCAAAAGCGTCTTTTCAACTTGTGAGAAATTGTGAAACTAGTTCGATTTCCACACAAACACACAAGACCGAAGTCTTTTTCAGACACTTGCCCCCGAAATGACTTCAAACCTCTGTTACTTAATCCAGTCATCCGAAGACAGTAAAAAAGTTACTTTCTCCAACACGCTCTTGACTTATGTACCTGTGTATTTATATGTGTGGTGTGTAAAATTTCTTGTTTACGTCACGTTCCCGCCCGCTGATGAGAACTGAGAGTTACGGATTTTTACGATCTTTATCAAGATCAAAGGAAAAGTAGGTCACACAGCCACGCTGAAACCGAACGTTTTCAGATCATTACGATTATAACGTTAGTAAACATCAGTTTCATGAACGTCATAAAAA
The DNA here is from genome assembly GCA_027743745.1 of Alloscopus bannaensis. Lineage (NCBI taxonomy): Eukaryota > Metazoa > Arthropoda > Collembola > Entomobryomorpha > Entomobryidae > Alloscopus > Alloscopus bannaensis. The sequence goes on from JAHZMW010003094.1 coordinate 19,258, forward strand.
TGTAACTTTTTTCCAAAAAAAAATATGAAATAAGTCTCGCTTTTATGTGTGTCGATATAAGAGATCTAAAAAGATCTCTCCAGAAAGTAAAACTCTTTTTCACTCTTGTCCCCTCAAAAAAGAAAACAAATTTGCCGTGCAGAACGAAACAAAGTTGGGCCTATTGATGGTGTCCTGAACACTCTCTGAAAACTTTCTCCGTATTTATTGAGGGTGAAAGTATGTATAATGGCAAATTTCCAAGAGACTCTTTTCTCCCTTTACACCAAGACGATTAACCGCCTCCGGGCACACTCACACAAAAAAAATCCATTCGAAAATCCACGCTTTCTCCAAAAAGATCAATGCAGTTCGTGTGTGTCTTAAACTGAGAGTGTATTTCGTTTGTGAACCGGAGGCTAACTCCTTCCGATATCAAGGACTTGAAGAAAATACTTGGCTACCATTTGCCCTCGCCTGTTCTCCCATTGTGTGGTTTACAAAGAAACAGGATTGCTAAATGTTCCAATAAATGGATAATAGTTTCGCTCCATATGGCTCTTCCTGAATATGTTAAGAATGCGATACGCGAGTGTGTGTATATTTCGCGGTTGAGAATTCTTGGTGTTCACGTCTCTAGGGGAAAGCCCTGAAATCACACCAGGAGCGGGGGAAGCCAACTTTCTCCTGCAATTGGACCGCGCTGACGTAGAGAAAATTGCTCAATAATGTACGATATGTATGCTTAATGTTCCATCATTAAAACAGGGCTACATATTCGTAGGACAAGGCCATCTAATATAATATATGCATTATAAAAAATGTGTGTAGACACCTTTCTTCTCTTGAATGGCGCTTTCCCTTTATGCATCACAATATATACATATTTTTAGGATAACTATGATGCAGCCTGCACCAGGGCAGGATTATATTAAAATATTGCTTGTATTACAATTTTAACACTTTCCCCGGAATGTTTGAACAAGCCAAAGTTTTTTCTCCGACGTCATACTTTATTTCATCAAACTTTCCTTTTTAGTCGGTCCCTTTTTAAAAAATCATCCAAGCCTCCCGTAGTATAATCTATGGATGAGATTTTCACGATGAAAGAGAACAAGATCACATTAAAATTTGATGGGGTAGAGCCTCTCAAAATTCATGTCCATCTCTTCTTTAAAAAACTCATTCATGCTTGTGTATAGGTACAGTAGGTTTAAAAAATCGATTTCTGAAGGTTCTAAGATCAAGAACAGTGATCTGCGTGAATATCATGAAAAAAAAAAGAAATTGGAATTTCTCAGAAAATAACAACCAAAGCATAAGATAAAAGCGGGGAGTGAGGCGGTTATAAATTAGAGAGATGCACAGACACAAGTGTGGCCTCGAAAATGTTTTGCCAAGAGAAAGTAAAAAAATATTGGGAGAAAGCAGTATTTCTATTAAAACTGGGACGAGTGTAGTCCTAAATGATGGATCACGAAAGTAATTAAATATTTTATCGGGATATGTCTTAAGTATGAAGATAATCGTTATATGAACAATAACAGCCGAAGTATTACATACATACGCACATTTACCGTAAACAGGTGCATCGTGGAGAGTATAGTAACTATTACGGTAATCGTAATGCGTTTACTCTCCCGTTTACGAGAGCACTTGCTCCCAACACGTGGCCTCTCCTTCCGTTTCATATTTCCAGGGAGAAGCGTGTAAACGCGGAGATAGCGCTTAATACTTATTTTTTCGTAACTCTTAAGATAATACTAGTAAAGCGGTAGTGAACCTTACAACATTAGCCATTCGGTGAAAATTGAAGAAATACTTGAGGAGGCAAGTGCCAAATTTTTTATATGAAAGAGCCTTTAACATTTTATGTGTTTCTCAACTCGAGTGCCTCGAGAAGAGAATGTATTTTTGCATTACTCTCGTTTTTATCAAGTCTTAAATAATATACTATACAATCCCTATATTCGTGTTGAGGATTTTTAGACCTGTGAAGTAGAGAAAACATAACTGTGGATGAAAATGAGCTTATGGAATGAGAAGATAGCTTTTACAGCGCCTCATACGTTATAAATCCGGAAGGATAAAAAAGGATGGACTAGAGTGCGGCTTGCGTTTTCTTTTTTGGACTTACGTGATTTTGGCATCAATTCCAAACACACCACAGGAGGAAAAGGGAGCTTTCCTCAGCTCTTGAAGATTTTTTTTGTGCTCACTTTCTCCAGCCACATAGGCCACAGACACACTTGGAGTCGCTATATATTTTCGGATTTTTTGTGCATACGAGTGCACGAGGAAACCTTGGTGTGAGGACATGAGTGAAAACTCTTTCATATGTAAATCTCGCTTTCGGCACTCGTTTGATGCTTCGNGGCACTCGTTTGATGCTTCGATAATCGTAAAATTTGAAATTGGTTGCAATAAAATTGTGTATTACGAGAAGCGAAAGAGTATGCGACCGAGAAAGCTGAGCTTGGAAAAAGTATTTTCTTATACTCCACTTTTCCCACGAAACAATATCACCGAGAATAGTTATGCAATATGTGTCGAGGAGAAAGAAGAAAGAGTTATGCCAGGCTAAGTAAAGAAAGCACGAGGAGGAAGTTACTCTGTGTCACAGCCAGGTTTTCAAAAGATATTAACGTATTTCTATGGGACATTTTGAAACTTTCCTCTTAGCAAGCTTTCTCGTCGTCATTCCGAGTCCATTCCCTCCGTAAGCTGTTCATCACGATGATGTTTTTACAGGGTACGATTACTATTACGGTCGTAAATGGTTTGATAATGGCACTTTTCACTTAATGTCCCGTAATATATATTTTATTTCCTCTGGACAGGTATGGCTCCACTCTGTACACAACAATTGAGTGAGGTGTACACACGGAGAAAGTCGTTGTGAATTCTGCTTTGATGATTGAGGAGAGTCATTGAATTTCTCTACTTTCACTACGAACCTCCACGCTTTTTCAAGTGTACACACTTGGTATTCTAATCACCGTGCTCGCCTTCCACTTACTTTGTTTACTTATACATGATGTAAGAATTCGTGGAATTGCTGGGTAGAGATTTCTCCCGATTACTCAAATGAATTTTGTGCAAACACACGACTGGATTAGTGGATTTAGTACGAAAAAGAATGTACGCATCAAGATAACATGAGTTCATAAGTAAACTCTTGCTTCCCAGAGAAAGTATACTGTTTCTGGGATTATCTCGTAATTTGATGACTATAATTGAGGGAGAAAAATGTAATTGAATGAGGAATCCACTTCGCCTCACCAGTCGTAATTTCAGGAAAGCACACAGCATTGTTGCTCATCACAATACGAACACCAGAATCCGAGAGAAAGTGAGTTGATTGTGTGCCGCAGACGCTGCCTGTTTTATTTCAGGAGCTTATCTCACAACACCAAAAGTGCTTCACCTTTACTCATGAACCATTTTTCCCTCTCGACTTTCTCCGGGAGAAATTACAGTGAGAACCTCATTGAGAATGCTGGAATCGTCGACGTTCCGACTTGAAGGGTTGCATTAGCCCTAATGATCAGACATTGACAAAGATGTTTTGTCTTCAGAGAATGAGGGGACGTGCAACAAATTATTGCTCCAAAAAATACTACTCGAGAAAAGAGTAGTACGTACATACCTAATAATAACTAACCTTGTTTTCCCTATTTACAGCCTTTTTTGCAAGAGTTTCTTGAATTGTACCTCGAAATTTATGTCGAGATGAATGGGAACGAAACAAAACAAGTTTTCCTCGAAAATCCTGGAGAAGCGAGTACTTTATCTAGTAGTGGCATGTGTGCCAGTTTTGTTTGCTTTGATAGTCGACTCACGCAGGGGTTAGTAAGTACAGGCTACGTCACGGAAAAGTAGAGTACAAATAGCGAAACCTTCAACTGGACTTACGAAATTCGCTTTCGTGAGATCGCACATGGAGCTCGTAATGAGTGCTTTCTCCAAGCTTGAGACGCCTGGAATGACACATTTCGCGACTATCTAATTTTGTCCAGGCGCTTTGGAGAAAATCAAAAGACTCATTCTTTCTCTTTCTTTTGAATGGGGTATTTAAGTTGAGGTATGTTTTTACTTCAGGGGGTACTTGGAATTGAAACGAGATTGTAACGAAATTGGTGCAATACTTGCCACTTGTTGGTTAATCGCAAAAAGTATGAGTCGTTAATATTGGAGTACAATGCCATTAAACCACACAAGTTGGGGTTAATGCGCATATTGTCTGGTTTATATTTATATATTATATGAAGTGTTGATTTAGAATACGTACTGTAAATTAAAACGTCGACAGTTTTATTTTTAGGCAGGGTATGCACCAACACTAAAATAGGTTTTTTCAAAATCACTAAACGTACGGGTAAGTATAGCTATCAGTCAACCTTTTCCTTGAAATATGATTGTCCAGGGGGAAATCCGTTCTCATTTAGCAACTCCGGCGGAGCTCGTTATGACTTGGTTTGGGCTAACGTGTGACATTTATTTAACCTATCCACACATTGCAAGGAAGAACACAAACAGTAAATAATAGTTAGGATGCAGCACGTCATAACGGTTTCTGTACGTGTTGTATACGACGATAATGTCCAACGACCAGTTCATTGCAGTATTTTACAAAATAGAGTTTTCAAGAGGACTCTTAAGGGCACTCATGAGTTAAGCAGGTGGACAACAGTACGGATACACAGATACAATTCCATGAATATCAAAACAAGTCAAACCGACCTAACAATAAACTGTGATCACGATTTTTTGGAGGATACAACAAGCCTCGACAACATTTTCGGTGCAAAGTATGTATACAAAATTTTAGCAAAAATCTCAATATCAAATTCTCGACACGCATGGCATTGCTGTAATGAATTCTTTACCACAAATAAAGTTAACAAAATAATTTATAAAAGAGAGGACATTAACAGTATTTTACGTCATGTTTTATTGCTCCTTGCTTACTCATGAGGTTCCGCATTTACATTTCATAAAATATTTACAAAGACATAAGTAGAAACAATATTTTTAAAGACAATGCGTGCAGCTGTATGTAGAATGTGTCGTTCTTTCAATTTCAAATGGAAGGTTTCATGCTAAAAAAATGGCATGTTATAGCCAAGTAAGAAAATCTACTCACGTACCTAGTCACCACTCATGTTTCGTCAGTTTATGGAGTGATCAGCGGTTTTTTGCTGTCACATTTTTGGTCACGATTTTCTCAACTTGGAAAGAATGCTATTTTTACAAGGAAGTTTTGCCAACTAAAAACAAATGAAAGCCAAGCTACTACTTTGTGATTATGACAGCTTAGTTTGAGTTGGTTAGCTACTCCCATTCAGAGAAAATTCATGAAATATATATATCGTGTGTTGTTTCAGTAAATGTGCATGTTCATACAAATTTTTTATTGAATGCATAATACAACACGCGCAATACTACTTCAGAAAAAAGCGTGTACGAACATAATTTCTACCAGTTTAAGCATTCATGCCTTGTGCTTTCTCCGTAACAAAATGAAACTTGAGCCTTGAAAAACAATAAAAACGAACAAATGTAACTGAGTTGCGGTTCGCTTTAGTGAAATCATTTAGAGTTTCTTCGGCGCTAGCTGTCAAGACTCTGCGCGCATATTTTAAATGTTTAAGTTGTCCATGACTTTGTCAGTGAGCATACTTATGGAATTTGTATTTTAAAAATACGTTTTCATATGTTCCACTCACTCGATCTAAATCCTATTGAAAAACCTATTCAACTTTTATATATATATCCACATTCGCCAAAATCAACAAAAGCGGTCAAGTCCAGCTCCTCTGTGTGGAGTAAGGTTTATGACGCTTAATTTACAAGCCCCATAAAACCAGAAATGAAGAGCTAGTTAAGCAAACAATTATGTCATGAGAGAAAGCCATTAGTGTTACGAAACTCGGTTTTGCAAAGTGGCCAAGAATGTTTTCTTTTTCAGCTTAGAAATGCTTAATGCATGCATACAACATTACATAATAATTTAGTGTTGTGTATCGAGCAAATGCAATTTGTAGAAAGTTACACACTCGCACTAATTCTTCCTTTGAGTTCTGCTATTGCGAACAAACGAGCATAAATTGAGTATGCCCCATTCTTACAATTGTTGACTTTACAGAAACCAATCAATATTGTCGATAAAACGCAGAGATAAAATGATAACCACAAATTTCCATATACTGTTACTACTCCTCCCTAACATTTTTTTTTTTTTGTAAAAAACATTGCGTAGGAGTATTCCATAGAAGTAGCTTGTGAGTTATGTACCCGCAAATATTGTAAATAAATATCGTAAAGAAAGGAATATTGAACTTGATTACGACAGCAAATATTGCGCCACTGCATTATGTCATGGTGTATCCTCTCCATCTAAAAATATATTCCCAATACATTACCTACAAGTTGACAGATAATGCACATAACTCTGTGTTATTATTATGAAAATTCTATCTGATGGACTACATCCAACCCTGCATCCCTAGAGAGTCGGAAAGTGAAAGTCTGCTTGTCTTCCGTATGAGAGATAACAAGGCAATTGCAGTTCTACGGTCGTTTCACTTTACGACATAAACCTGGATTACGTAATGTCAGAAAAGACACGAGGTCACATTAAAATATTACGAGTTATACAATATTTCTCAACATTTATATAACCGGACTCTAATATCCAATATTGTACCTAGTTTCCTCAGCCCTTGAAGAGAAAGGTCTTGAGCAATTTTCTTATCCTTTTTTAATATCCTGAACCCAAACCCGCGGCTCCTTAATAGGGACTACAATGCTCAATAATGAAATCCGCCGCCGCCGTCGAAAATGGCATTATCGTTGATTTTTAATGGCAATACTCCATCCCGCAATCTTCAAAATGGTTGCTTTCCCCATCATCGAGTATGAAAACGTAGTGCCGTCAAGTGAGACTAACACAGTATTGGAAAGTGGGGCAAAATAATGGGGAATCACGGTTGAGGCTTTTTTTGGAAGAAAAACTACAAAAAAATACATTTTTGTATAAGATTATTTCTTGGCGAACACGATACAGAAATATGGAAGCCCTGAAAAAGAAAGGAGAAAACGTGGAGTGTATGTTTGTGTATACAATTTCGAGCCGTGCGTTCTCTCATGATAAACTACACCATTTCATAAGACATGCAATAATGGCATGGTTCGGCTGGAAGATGATGGGTTTGGAATTGTTCCCAGTCGTGGCAGCAGCATGCTTGTGTACAAATATACAAGATCTTGTGTTTTTTTTCTATCGCGAAACCAGGCTCACAATCTTTCCTATCTCTCTTTGTGTACAACACGGCACCACGAGAAAGTGGAGAAAACCCGGAGAAAATCTTGTGTACAACGTGTCTCTGCCAACATCTTTCGTATAAGAATTAGGGAAGGCTGTTCCACTAATACTTTCAACTTTCTCAGATACCTTTCTGTATTTTTTTAAAGAAACAATCCACTGGAGTGGTGTATAAAATGTAGAATCCCAAGTTTGTGTCCTTGTACATGCTTTCTCTTCAAGCTGCTATACTGACCCAGTTTTTTCCACTTCCATCCGGATCCCGTTGTAACTCCGTATTTTACCCTGTGCATGTATGAATGTGTGACAAGCCAACAATACTGGGCTTTCTCTCGCTTTCACTGGCACACACTGGAGGAATGATCTTACACTCGAGTTCAATTGAGAAAACATCTTTCCCTCGCTGTGTGTGTGCTGTTGCTTTTGACATAAATGATATGCCTCGGAGTGCACCCGGTGAAACTGGGTTAGTAAATAATGCTCACGTCTCATAATCTTTTACATACAAGAGAGAAAGGCCTTCGTTTACTTTCCCTTCGGTCCATATTTTCTTTTTCAATGGGACTAGCTTGCTTCGCGCTCTAAACATTATGGATGATAATTTCAGCACAACTTAAACTTCCAATCTAACGGAAATTTTCATCTCTCGCCCCTTTTTGCATGGTGCACAAAAACTCCAATATATTACGAGGAGAAAGTCCTTCGGAATAAAATTGTGTGCAGTGGATCAGCAAGAGGGAGTCCTTTTTTCGGATGAAATATGGAGGAAACATTATTAGATACACGACAATAGGAAGCTGTGCGGGATAATGGAGTTGGTGTATATTTTGGGGAGGATTTTCTCCCAAAAAATATTGCTTGTAGAAAGTCCACCGTTATATGACCTGAGGCAGTTTTAAACTTACTACGGCCTGACACTGACAAGGATGCATGGATGGCATATTGAAATTTACATGTTGTGACTAAATTATCTCTGGCCAACTACGGAGAGAGCCCGTGGGGAAAGCTCAGCCTTCCGGAATGTGGCTGATAAAATGGAGGAACTTCATAAATTAATTTGGCCACCTTTTCCCATCTCCTCGGCCATTGAAAACGGAGGGAAGCATTCGTATAATTTACGTTTCGCTTGAAATAACAGGACACACATAGATAAACAACGAGTACAGACTTTATCAGTATGTTGTCGTTAGTCGCGAAATAAACTCAATTTGAGCACGCAAAAAATTGAGCACAGCTTATTTGCGAATTTGAGTAGAGACATTCGGAGACTAGAAAAGAAGTCTTATTTTGATGTGTCTAATTTGAGAGGTGTGTCAACCCCGAACACATGTCTCAATAATGACTCGCAACACGAAAGGAAAAAGCAGAACAATGATGAAATCGGTGGAATTAGGTCAAATCTCCCATTTCCACCGCTGATAAGTCTTGAAACATCACAAAGATATTCAGGTCCAGAGGATATCCTTGAAACACGAAAATAACAAGGACAAGCCCATTGACGTGTAATGACAAAAACATCAATTGACAAGTGTGTACCACCTCAGTTTCAGGAAAACAAGACACTCATTGGAATGCGGGCCTGTTTTTTCCTTTTCTTCAGTTGTTCTTTCTGTCTCACTCCAGTACTTCGCCCTTTTCCCATTCATTTCGTTACTCCTCCGTCTCCTTTCACTGCTTTCATCTTTCACGACAAAAAAGAAGAAGAGTATCAGAGGGGAAAAAGCGGGCGAAATGTTTGGACGATGAAAAATGTGTTTCCGTCCAAAACACATGTATGCTCCTCTATACTTTCCAGGGACATTCGAAGAAGACTCCTTTCTCCGATTCGTCTCCATTGTTCTGTGGGAAATGAACTCTTAATTCCCTGTTGTGCGTATCCGCCCTGTTGAAGTATACACAGCTGTCAACTAAATACTGATGATGTATCATTATCATTAATAATAACAATAGGAGGCTTCCCGCTTTCACCCCATTCCGTACTGAAGAAAAGGCCTGTAATGAGCTAGACATTCGTCTCTTGTGCTCCATCTATTCGACCGGATATCCTCCATTTCAATGTGAGAAACTCACACTCATATTCCACCACTCAATACTCGATTCTCGCTCTTTCTCCAATAAAAAGGCGCGTCTCTCGGTTCTCACGAAGAAAGCGGAGCTTTCTCCAAAAAAAACGTGACAGAGGGAAAAGGCATTTTTTTCTCCTCTCATCACCATGAATGGAATTTATTTGTCACTTTTATTTTCCCTTCATCTAATAATCACTGATGAGGGAGGAAAATGATTTCCAAAGACCATGTCTCCCTGTCTCTTTAATTTTCCGATGGGAGAGAGTCCTGACGAGGATTTTGCAGAGAACTTGGAAATATTTATAATGTCACTCCCTTTTCTTCGTTGTGAGGAAATGGAGGAGAGGAAATCACGTAAATTTCACAACTCCACTTTTTACCACTCCGAAAAAGTTTCCCATCGACTCTACTCCCACCACTACCTATCTTTCTCCATGTGACCATCAGACTTCGTTAAAAGTCAAGCGTTTAATGTCGGAAAAAGTTGGTCCTTTTAAACTTTAAAAACCTTTCAGTGTTGAGTTGTGGGTGTATACATTTATCCAGATATAATGAATAGGGAGCAAGTTGGAGCTAATTTCTATCAACGACTTTCAACTGTCCTTCCAAATAATTAAATTAGCTCAACCAAGAACTTCTTTCCTCATTTGTTACAAACAATTCGTTCTGGAGACGGAGACGTAAAAAACTTTTTCAGACTTCAGGCGAGCCAAGAAAATTAGGATGAAACTCACAACATACTTCTTTACTTAAGTTTTTTTTTCTCTCTCTCTAGCTCCTTCACATGCTTCAAAAATAACCTTTAAATTTATGAGCATGTCTTAAAAGTGTGGTTTTTTCGAGTTTCTTCCCTCTTTTTTTTAAAAAAAAGACGCTAGTGTTTTCATCTGTCTCAACCGCAGAGCATGAATGAGCCAGGTTAACTTCTTGGTCAAGTTACTATCTCTCGTAATTTATGTGGCGTAACCACTTCACCCACAAAAACGTGTCTTATATACACCACTCATGACTGTTGACTTTTTTCCACTTGATGTTTCCCCAAAAAAGTTGGACTTAGTTAAGTACTCAAGTCGTTTTCTCCTTCCGGATCTCATTTTCCAGAGAACATGTTCGCCAACCCTCATCACATTTATATTGAGTCGGATTTTCTGAAGACTCCGCCGGGAGGTGGTGGTGTTGAAACGTTTGTAAATCTGATTATAAAAATTGCACCCTCCGCAGGATATGCTGCAATATATAACTTCGATGGAAGATGACCTACATTGTATAATGCACAGAAAATCATGTCTCTTCGTCGTCCTCGTTGCCCTTCACCCAATCTGTAGCTAACTGCAGCCCGAGTCGCAGAATTGTGTCGCATTGCCTCAGAAGTGTGTCGTTACTCCAATGATTCTGGGGGAACGATAAAAGTTTTTTGCGAACATTTAAACCTTTTATTACCTGTTTCACGAGTGAAACGACACACACAGCTCATTCTCCTCTGACACATTACAGGAATGACGAGAGAGAATGTGGGATTGCGTGAGACTCGTCACAAGTGCGAGAGAAGAGTGTTAGCATAATGCATTCAACTGTGAGAGACAGAGTCATAAAACTAATATGATGGCGCACTAAATGTAAATGATGTGAGGAGTTGTAAACGTATTATTCACCAACAAATTGGACTATATCCATTCCTCTCTACCATGTGTGGTGGTTACGAGCTCCATTAACCACGCAGTGGATGCACATTCAGTCAAAATTACGAGTATGCAGTACGTATTTTGGTGTCGCAGTACCTAAGTGCATATTCTTGTTCTTTTTTTAAACAATAAAAGCGGACATTCTGTCGTTACAAAGCTTTTTAAAAAAGTGGTAAAATCCACTGTCACGAAGACGAGTTGAAAAGAATTTTTCAGACCTCAAATTTCAATTAGCAGACCGCATTTTGACTCAATATTGTCGACAAAGTTCCACCGTATTTGTCAATCGTCATATTAATTTGGACTGCTCTAAATTATTCCTGATTCCACTCCACTTTAAAGAAATAACTTTATATGTGACAGGAGAATGTTTACCGAAGGTTTATTAATGATTGATACCGAATTGATGACGGTTTATAGGTTTTCGAGTGGAGTAATTGGATTATTTTATCGGAGGTATAACCCAAGCTATTTTAGATGAGTGTATTATCCCTGTTAGCCATTCGATATACCTCCTTACTTTTCATTCAGTATAAGAATGCTTGATTTATATCTAGAATACCTCAGCCGTCATCAAGTTATCTATCATTAACTCCTAATGACAGTTCTTTTCGGCATTTCCAACACTTTCCTCCACTTTCTCCGTGAAAGCAGTAAAAGTGTGCGGCAGCACCACGGTCAATTTAAGGTAATTAGAAAGCTCACTCCAGTTCCTCGACTCCGTTACTAACTAAACCTAACATAATAATATCATTCGCACTATACCTACTTCACTTTCCTTTGTCACTCAGGGAGAGGTAGAACTTGGTAAAGAATTTCGGTGTATTTTCCCATTCACTCGCTTTCACCATGTTTGCTCAACCCATCGACTTTGTCTTTACCAAGAAAAATCCCT
>JAHZMW010003095.1:0-13827 GCA_027743745.1 Alloscopus bannaensis
GTTTTTCAGAGGTTTCACAATATCCACCTCCGAACCTTTCTTCAGAGGGGCACTCAATAGGTCCGTCATTTTTTCAAAATATCTCCAGAAGTTTAAAAATGTTCAAGGTAAAAGTTCGGCAATATCCAACCAGGATTCTCGTGTCCCCATACACATTTATTTATTTCCTAAAACAAAAATGTAAATAATCATTAAGCCAATTGGTCAGTACACACGTATTACGGATTAAGCAATCAGCAAACAACAATTTAACAATTTATATGCCAAGTGACATGCAAGAGTGAACACGATACAATCCATCGCATGACTATGACTAATGCATAAGCTATACTACTAAACATGTGATTACCTTTCAATTTTATAGCAATGATTTGCTAGTCATTACGAGACTGGATTGAATGCAAACCATTACACTAAATCCCAATTGAATCAGAAATGTTACTTTACCAGCCAGATGATGGGCTATTATGGTGTAATCCTAATCGGTAATGTGTCTGAATTCGGAATAATTATGATTTCGGTCTCACTTTAGGTTAGTGCGCATAATAATATACATGCTTTGTTGTATTTGTAAAACGAGTAACTTCCACTGAATTACGTTTCAAAACACTCAAGTTTCACACGATTCTAAAATATATTGTCCAAAAACAAAACGGGCTCGGCCTTCACAAACTCTCCTATGACTCCTGCTGACGATATTAAGATATGACTCCTCCTTTTTGTCCTGATGACCTGAGAAGACTTTCATACTCAAACTTGACGTTTTGAAGAACTCTACTAGCTCATCATCACATCACTCATGACTAACCTATTTACAAACAACGTCAAATCCTTATTCCTTGCCAAGTGTTAATTACACGTTTGTATCACATAGAATGTGTATGTGTGCTACAACTAAGAAACACGTCAGAGTCTACTGAAAATATACCAATTTAGATGAAAACCTCATTCCCGAATATTTAACTTTTCATGCAACTCCTTCTTATGACTCTATTTTAGTTAAAGTACTTTAAAAATCCCGATTTAAATCACAATTTAAACATTACAGTTACTTACCCTGTTGTGTTCACCATCAAGCCTTGTCCGCAAAGTTTCTCAAACGAATCCAAGATTTAAACCCTTTGTAAACTATATTTAATCACACTGAGTCACCTTTTCAGATTTTCTCTAAGCAAACACACACAGTTCGTGTTGACTCTTCTGACTCATCCAGAAAGAATATAAAAAACTAACAGTCAAAGTCAAGTCATCTTTCGTGTGACGATGATCATATCATCATCGTCGGGAATTCTTCTCAATCTCACAATGCATTTGGCTGTGTGTGTTCCGCTTCACATTCTTTTGTAGGCGACACACACGTATTACTTTGTAAGCCAAACCTGATTCATACTTTTCCATATATGATACGAAGTGAGCATTAAAACTCTTCCATCCAAATTCAACATGTAAAACTTTATATGTAGCCATATCCATAAAGTCTCCACTTCATTTCACAGTGCTGTGCTATGCATGAGAATGTGTACAACAAATTGACTACCGTATTGCCCTAACTCCAGTCCAGATACGAGAGATTATTAGGCGAAGGTAAACGTGAAGCATGAAAGGAAACAAAGAAAAGTAGCCTCACGAGTCATAAGAGTATGTATATAAAACGAGAACGAATTGAGTGCATTGCAATATTTGCAATTGCAGCACACAATGTTACGTCTGTAAAATGTGTAATTATGATGTGTGGTAATGTGTGAAATGTGTGAATGTGTAGCAGTAGCGTTTTTAATCCCGCAGAGAGATTTGAGCATGATTCCAAGAGAAAAAATGAATTGTGGACACTATAAACGAATATGATACACTCAAAACTCAAATGATTTGTCCAGTTCACATTACTACTTGACAACTCTCCACTCCTGGATAGTATTAATTGTATATTTGCTTGTTTTTTGTATGTCAAGTTTTTGTTTTGTGACCATTTTTACAGTTCATATATCGCATCATCGTCAGATTCATCAGCGTATGACAAACATGATTGTGGTACAGGTACAGTTAATCTTGATGCAGATGAGCAATAAAGTGTAAAGTGTTACTCGATCTTTGCGGGTATGATAGAGTCATTGGTAGAATATTCTTTTACATCGTTTTATTGTCAAATTGTCAGTTTGTCATGCGAAGCTTACAAATGCTCCTAATATTATTGGAGTAGGTTGCATACGGCAAGCTTAACAAATCCATTTTGAAAATTGGAATAAAATTGGAACATTAAATTAGTAAAAATTAATCAGAGAATAAAAATTGAGATGTTACAACATAAGTGTGAAATACTTTTAAGATGCTTAAACCGGGTCTTGTAGTTTCTTAAAATTCAGGACTAACTGCAACCATCTGAGCATTTCTATTCTGAATTCTGTCTAAATATTCTTCGTCATCTTGATCAGCTTTCATCATTTTGTCCACAATTTGAGCTACGACTTGCTGAGAAGGTGGAGCCGAGGGAATTTTGGAGGAAATCTCTTTGAGCACATCTTTATCAACTGGTTCGCCAGACTGAATAGACTGCAGAACGCAAGCCGCGAGTGCAGCCTGATTCATGTCAACGTTTTGGACCTTTCCAAAGGTTTCCTTTAAAATCTCAAATATTTTTCCTTGCGTATCCAGAAGTCTGGCGTGTTCCAGCTCAATCTTTTTACTCTCCAGCTCATCCTTTCTCGTGTTGCATTTCTCTAATTCTTCTATTTTTCGCATGGCCTCGATGTGTTTGTAATCCTCTGATTTTGAGATCCTGTCTCGCTCCTCTAGTTTCACTCGATCCTGCCGTAAATTCGAAGCATTAAAAGTTACAGTTTTAGTGGATTTGTTCTACTTTACAAAGAACTATAAAAATTATGAAATAAAGCAGAAACTTACCTCGTCCGATTTAGTACGATAGTTTTGTTCGCGTTCCTCCTGGAGTTTCAGTTTGTGTTCCTGAACAAAGTTTTGCAATTGTAACAATATTACCACCCAACTATTTCAAAGACATTTTTTTTCTAAAGAATTACAGTATATTAGTAGATATATTTACCTCGTGCTTCAAGCGTTGCTCTTCTTTTTCTAAGGTTTGCCGGTGTTTGATTGCCTTGAATATGAAAGACAAAAAAGTCCACAATTTCCAAAATGAAAAAAGATTTTTAAAAATGTATTATACTGTAAGCCTTATTTGAAAAGAATTGAAACACACCTCATCTTCCAAACGTCGTTTTCGAGCCTGTTCCTCTCGTTGAGCATTCTTTTAACAAAAATAAACTATAAATTAATAACTTAGCATGGGAAATGTTTTAAAAATATGTATAACTCCATAATTACTTAATGCGGTAGTTCTTACAGCTTCGTGAAGTTGTGACGAGGAACTGTTACCCATTATGGCTTTCACACTAGTAACTAGACGTCCTGAGTTAATAAATTGGTATGTTTCATGTAGAGCATACAAAAGCAGAAATAACTACATGATTGAAAACGATTGTCTCTTTTATACAATATACAAGACACGAAATCAAATGCAGAAATTGATACGAGATCAAGTCATCGCTTGATTTCTTTTTTAGTATTTGACAAACCAGAAGAAAGGGATTACCGGTTCGGTCCAACCTTTTTGTAGAAGTATTACTTTGCAAAAAGTGTGTTATGTAAACATATTGTATATGTATGTGGATTTGCACATGCAATTATTTGTGAAGTATCCAGTAAGCACTTGCATGTTTCATGATGATTTTTCAATGGAAAACATTTATTTATCTGGTGTAATCAAAAGCTAGGGTGGCTTGAATTCACACACCCGGAAGTCACAAAATGAGTTAAAGCTTTCAAGTCGATGATAGCTTAACGGTTATTGCAAAGTGCAAATATCGTGGAGGATCACAATTCACAATGCTTATTTTGTGTTTTGATGAAGACTGATGATTGGACTGGAAACAAACCAGTCAAACACTTCAAATTTTAAACATTCAGATGGCTCAAACCTAACTCTACTCCAGCAGAAGTAAGAACGGGGACAACCCCGTATTCAATATTTGCAAGCATATAAGCAACCCATATTATGTACTATTTATATGTAAAGTGTAAGTGCAAATATTTATTTCATGTCTATACAAAAATCTTGAGATTATCCAAAGGGTATCTGTAATTACGATTTTTTCTGAAAAATTCATTGCTCATTCATTGTAGTAGTTTCCGTAAAGTCACAACCATTTGATAGTTCGTTCTACTGCAAACGTTTATTTATTTACTAAGCTTGTAACAAAGATTAATCTGAATGTTAGGCACCAATATAATAGTTGTATGTTTTTAACAAATTTATAAATATACATGGAGTTCGGTTAGGAATGGAAATCAGGAGTCAGTATGATTACGTTTTTATATGCAACCTGAGTTTCACAAAATTGAGTCTAAAGCAGTATTCACAGGTTCAAACTCTGTGAAAGCCAGCATAGCTTTGCACACAACAGCTTTCGGAATGGTTGGAAAGTATTTCTGTAGATCTTCGCCCATTTTCTCATAGCTATCGTAGTTCTTCACAATCTTTCGTGAATGAGCATCCCCAATCACGAGGCGACGCTTCCATACGAAGATAAAGTTTTTCGGGTCAGCACCGCCGTCATCTTCGGATTCAACCTCTTCCTCGGTGACAACCTCAAACTCTTCATCAGATTCAGATTCTTCAATTAGAACATTTTTCAATTTCGAGGACAGAGTTTTCGAACCGGCAGTCGTTATTGAGATTGGAGTTTTGCCGTTTGTAGCAGTAAGTACACCTGTGGCAGTGCCATTTGCCGGGCCAGATTTGAATGACTTTACAGGTGCCACCAACGCATCCAAGTTTTTGGCATTTCCTTCATTCAGTTTTGCTTTTGACGCAGTGGAAGTTTTAGTTTTTCCATTGGCTGCCAAAACTTTCCCGATTTTAGATAGGGCTTCTCTGTTTGAGGTCAGAATCTTTTTTGCTTTGGTGTATTCCTGATTTTCTGGAAGTTGCGGAAATAATTGACGAAATTCCTTGTTTGTAAAAAAGCGATACATCATGGGATTCTGCAAAAGGGTTGACCACCTTCGATTTGTGAATACTTCCAACATCCCGTATTCAAATTCCCAAAAGCCTCTCGGCTTCAAATCCCAGGACGTTCGAAGCGTTTCTTGAAAACCGTCCTAACCCAAAATAGGAATTTAAATTTAGTATTCAGATTTATTCGTGTAATTATAATTAATT
The DNA here is from genome assembly GCA_027743745.1 of Alloscopus bannaensis. Classification (NCBI taxonomy): domain Eukaryota; kingdom Metazoa; phylum Arthropoda; class Collembola; order Entomobryomorpha; family Entomobryidae; genus Alloscopus; species Alloscopus bannaensis. Next base: position 5,234 of record JAHZMW010003095.1, read on the forward strand.
AGTGTATCATTCAAATTATGAATTGGAATGTGTATAGCTACTTACGAATGCGCCACCCATGAGACCACCTCCAATATGAAATTTTCCAACGTGTCCCTTCCCAATGTCGCGATATTCATAGTAAAATCCTCCAGCTTGCAGTGTTCTGTAAGGAAGCCCAAACATTGGCACCGGTTCCAGCATGGGGTAGGCTCCTCCAACTTCGACCATATAAATCCCATGCATCCTGAGGTCCTTCCAGATTCACCATAACCATACAATGACTCCCTGGAACCCAGGCTCGGTAATGGTCCCCTCGAACAGCGAAGGTGTTTAGGCCAATTGCTTGGAAGACCAGTTTGGTGAAGTAATTCAGGTGAAGGCAACATCCACCGAGGCCACTCAAGCCGGTGGTGACAACATCTTGCTCCGTCGGAAACCATCGTTTGTCAAGATCGACGGCTGCTAAGTGCATGTTCTGTCCACAAAATCAATATTACCCAAGGTATTGTAGTCACGTTATATGCATGACATTGTCAAATGGTTTAATTTTTTTACATTTAAACTGAAAATCAAAAAGGTTACCTGAAAAGGGATCCGTACTGCATGACGCTTCATGTAGAGCGTCAGAAATTCGAGGGGCTTTTTGTACACGAGCTCCCTCCAGGAAGAGGGCATTCCCAAAGTTCCCTCAAGGAAATTGACAGCTTGATCGTAGCTCAACATTTTTAATTTTTTTACTTTAAGACCAAACGTTGTTCTATGCAAAAGCAAGACTGACCAGGGAAACCCACAGAAGCAAGCAGTTCACCTCAGATTGGCAGTGTACTCTAAATGGTCATTACTCTTTCAGCATCAACAAGCCTATGTACTGGTATGTTCACATGCAAGTCAGGCTTATCACCACGATCGCAGGACTTGCGAATAATAAAACTTCATTAGCCCAACACATGCTTTCCATTGGATTACTCGTAATTTGCGAGATTCAGCTGTGTGACATTTGCCACACTCTGGATGTGTGATCACGAGCAGCTTTCTTCTGACTTGTTCACAGCACAGGTCTCCACTGTCGTCGATAATAATATTTCTTTGGATCTTTAGACTACTATGTTCGAGGGAGCCTCTTCTTTCACGAACCAGAATGCCATACTCACATTCAAGGTCAGCGAGCTGGGCTCATTCTCATCCAGAACAAAGCGATGTTCATGGTGAGTAAAAGTAAGAGCACGAATACGAAGTGAATACTTCATGCGTATGGGTTGTGACTTTGTGACATTCAGTGAGATGCCTCATGGAGAGTGCTACAGTTTCCAATTGCACGAGTTTGCTCATACACTATGGCGTGATTTCCATTTCTTGCTTTTATAACTTACATTAAGTTAACATGGATGACATGCTTTGCTGTTTTATAAATGTAGTGAGAAATGAAATGACTTTCTGGGTTCACAACTTCTCATGGTTAGCTAAACGCATGAATAACAACTTTCATATGAAAACCACCGGGTTCTTTATCATTCGACTCTCATTCGCGTTGACAAACTTCTTGGCAGTATTTGTACAAACAAAAAATCAGGGACGAGTAACAGTCTGGTTTGGTAGTATTTGGTAATATTTTAAGATATGTTTGATGGCTCATTTTTAATTAATTACTAAGCATATATGCACTCTGAGTCTCTCTGAGTATAAAGTACAGTATGTGATAATAATCCACATAGCAAACTGACCTACCACAAGAAAACTGGGCTAGGACGCAATAAAGTCTATTTATGGAAAGATTGAATAGTTATTGGCATGAATTAATGAGGTGTGCATACGAACTAAGTTAGATGATATTTTTTGTCCGATTCGTTAAAATTGAAAAATTTACACACAATTGGAAAGTTCGCTTACAATCTGCAAAGAATACGAAAGAATTCCAATGATTACATGGAGCAAGGCAGGCTAGTAACAAGTTGTTACATACCGTAGAAAAAAGCTTGAGTGCAAATTTTTATTGCTTTCCAGTAGATTGATAGGACCAACGGTTTTCTTTAAAATTTAAGACTTTTTGAGTTTTATAACAAGTAGTGTGCGTGCTTGAGACGCAGTATGTGAATAATGTACATAGATGAAAAGTCTCTCAGGTTGTCAGTCACTTAGAGAAATACATTTTAACAACAATTGTAAAGTTTACGCCTAAACACGGAATTAAAAAACAGGCCATATTATCACGTACTCTTTCCAAATGCAGTATTTTTTATATCTTGGGGAGATGCGAACCACTATCAACGTCGGATATTGGTACTTTACTGCTGTAAATGCTGTCACCAATTCAATTGCATAATTCAGTTTTGAGTTTAACCGCATTTGACCCACGCTGCGAGTGTTTGGCACTGTAAGAGTTTGACAGGCCATTTATAGCTCACGCAGAGTTATGTCATCCTTCTTCGTGAACTGTATGAATTTCACTAAAACGGTATTAACTCACAATCTAAGAGAAAATATTGTTGCTTTGAATCCTTGGTTGTCAAACGGTTAGTACTAACATAGAAAAAAGTGCGTGTCATTTCAGTCATTTTAATGGATTGGCTGTTTTCCAGTCGTAATGTGCCCACTAAAACATTGATTAGATTTCTTCTTTTAGTACATACAATAGCCAAACTCACAAACTGGCTTGCCTATCAAAAAGTGTATGAAAATCTGTACGATTCCTCATTAGCGTTTGTTCACTGAGTAGCTTGCATGTAGAGTTTTCAACTTTAGATTTTGTTGTGGATAAGTGATATGGAATGTTTCTTGAAATAAAAATCAGGTTAGTATTAAGAATTCGAGCATAACGACCTGTATTGATTTTCAAGTTTTTATTTCTTGGGGTAGAAAAACGCTTAAGAGTATTAGTATATAGCTGCAGATTACGATGCACATCTTCTCGTCACGTGATGTTCCTGCTCTAGAAAAATAAATTGGTCGACCTCAACAAAGGTAACTAGAAGTGTTGTATAATGTTTTATGACAGTGCTGCGTATAAGAGTAGAGTCGCCTTAGTGTAATGTATAGAAACAGGAACCGTTTATTGAGCAATCCAGAATAATGTCCCTCGATTGGGAGGTTCGGCTTTGGGTCAACATTAGGTAGGTTTGTGGCGCCTTGTGCTGTTGCCGGCTTTTAAGTAGATGATTGCAAAGCTAACAAAACATTCTCGGGATCTGTGCACGAGTCATCAACTCGGGCATTTTTTTTTCTAGGAATATGAGTAAGCAGTTTCATAATACTTCATTATTCGCTGTGATAACCTTTCTCTGAAAATTGCTAAAGTGCTATTAACACAATAAAAATTATAATCTCATCAGCCAAAGTCAGGGTAGTTGATCGATTGTTTCCGATATATCACCAAATAAGATAGGTATGTGTGCTTTCACTGCAGAATAACATAACAATTAGATTTACTTAGATATATTTATGTGAAAGCACAGGAAATATTATGCATATGCATATGCAGGTAAGTCAGTATATTAGTGGTTAGTACTCATTGTTTAGATTCGAGTATAAATTCAGTATACATACATATATACAAGACATAATTGAATTTCATTATGGAAGGTCATTAAGCATCATTAGGAGCTCACCGATTGAATTTTGTGAGCGTACATCATTTCCCGGTAGAATTATAAATCTTTCTCGTAACATCTGTCGGACTTGCTATATTATGCATTGTTTAAAAAAAATTACCGTATAATGTGAGCACATAACCACGGAATGACCATTAGTTGCTCAAATTCCCGATTTTGCCAATCCAGTCGCAAACAAGCTTTTCCTAAAACGAGATCTTTTGTCCTAAAATATAAATTCATTTCGTGCTTCAAGCCATAAAAATGAATCTGACGGAGAAGGGTCTTCACGAATTTCACCAATCTGATGACTACAGCAGTACTCAAACTCAGTCATTTGGAGCGCGTAGGGAATTTGTGGATAAGGGGACAAATGTGGACTCTCCAAGCAAATTTGTGTCTGCCGCAAACGGATTCATTATGGCCAGTCGTCTTCTCAGAATGGCCGAAAATCCGGACTCTGGAAGTCCAACAATGTTTCGAAAGGAGGTGGTTCGCTACTTTAAGCTGCACCTGAACATGTGCGCTCTCATCCGATCCATCTCATTTTGCTGGAATTCGAAAACAAATCAGTTCGAAACGACGAGGAGCAAGTTGCACCGCTACCAGTTCAATCTTCACTTGGCCATTGCCATTATTCATAACATCTTTCTAGTTTGGAGTTTGGTGGGTCGAGATATGGGCCGCTTTAGTGTGGCTTATAAGATGCTAGCCATTTACTTCACGGCTGGCTATGTGCTCTGCAACGGCTTGCGAGTGTTTGCATGGATTCATGAGAAGGAGATCGTGAAGCTTGTCAATGCCAACTTTTCCCTCGAAGAAAATATCCGAGGTGCTTAAAAATTACATTTAAATATGATCTGTGCACTAGTGACAATTCTATCCGAATCGTAATCTGTTTGTATTTATTCCAGTCATGAAAAAGGATGAAGATCCAAAAGGAGAAATAACAAAATTGCTCAGGAATGCTGGAAAGTCACAACGAGCCCTACTCATTCTCGGATTAATGACAGGTTTATCCGTCCCTGTTCTTGTGTTTTTAATCTTGTTGGCAAATCCTTGTCAGCCGCCCTTCATTGGTTCGGTCATCTTTGATTACCGTGATCATCGCTGTGTGGTCACATCTTGGCCCCTTCACATTGCCATCAGCGTTGCAAACTTTTGGATGCATCTTGATATGTACAACTTTTTAACAATTACAAATTGCAAGTGCATTCAAGTACTTTTAAATATAATTATATGCAAGCGTATGATAAAAACACTGCTGATTTAGGGTTCTTCCCATGGTCTTCACGATGTTTGGATTGTTCTTCTTGAGCGTGAGCTGCCTCCATGATTACATTGATTATCTCAAAAGGTACGTTCCATTTTGATTTCCTTTTTGGGTAGTTTCATAATCGACCGTACTTGTCTGTAATAACAGAGCAAAGCAAAGTTTGTAGCGGTAAATGCGCAGATTAATTACATAATTCAATGTTTACACTCACAGAAAAACAGGTATGACTTATAGTTGATAACTTGTCACTAAATTATTACAATCTACATGTACACATTGTATAGTGTGACAATCTCGTCCATGAAAACGACATTACATGAGAGAACAAAGAAACGAGGACGTTGGAGTTGCATGGTTTACGACCTATGACATTTACTCCTTGAACCTCTAAAAATACATAATTTACGTCTCCCTGATGAAAGCAGCACATTACCATCCGCAAAAATAGGATTATTATAGCTAATGACATTGGTATTTGCGGAAGAAGGATAAAGTCATTAATACAGAATTTTTTCTGTTTTTTTTTGTTTTACGTTAAATTGGTAGGAAAATACAGAGCAAGTGGAGGCGAGAACCGATAGGAGACAGTCTGCTGATGTACCGTCGGCTCCAAATAATCGAGAAACAATTAAATGCCTGCTTTCGCCAGCAATACTTTCCACTTCTGCTTTCCGGAATGACAACTCTTCTGATTTTCTGCTTGTATTCGTGCATTCGGCTTCACGACCAAATCCCAATGCCAGGTTTCAGCTACTTTCCCCTCGTGGCTTTGGACGGAATCGTGTCGATCCTTGTGATGAACACAAAAGCAGCAAACGTTTTGGAACACTCGATGGAGTTGATTTTGTCGTTCAGGAATAAGCCGAAATATGGGAGGAGGCATTGGGTGAAGAAAATGTCCTGGAGTTTGACTCCTCTCAAAATCAACTTTATGATGAACTTTGTGGACAAATCCACTCCGTTGATCTTCATCAATTTTAGTCTAAATCAGGTCGTCTCTCTATTGCTGATGGGTTCTGAGAAGGAGAGTGGCATCGCGCTGCAGGATGATTGAGCGTCATTATAAAATGCTTAATTTGTGGATGCAATTCATCTACGAAACAGCACTACCTGTGTGACAGGAAACCCAATTCGTTACTTTAAACTTCATTTTATAGGTTTTTAGTCCAGCTCATAAAAATATCTACAGACTATTATGAAAATATTAAAGTTTCCAGATACAAAATGGAAGTCTTTTAAATTAACTAGACATTTAACATGACGATGCACCATGTATTTTTGTTAAACAAAATCATGCAACAATATGAAAAAAATATTTTAACAAACAAGGAGCCCCCTTGTTTGCCAAAATATTTTTTTCATCCTTGAAGGAGGTAGAGTATTTTATCCCAAATTGACACTTATTATTATCACTCGCTACAGAATTTACAAAGGATTTTCACACATTTGAATTCATTTCCTATTGTTTCGAGTGCGGTTCAACTCCACAACTTTCTGAATCCCACGGAATGGGCGGGAGTGTTTCCAAACTCACACCAAGTTGAAACGCTCCGAGTGAAAGCTTGGGGCCATCGGACGTGGGTGCAACGAAATCAAGTGTACCGTTACTGACGGTGAAATACATTTCGCTGACCGTAGCACCTAGGGCGTAATCACCTTGTGTCATGTCAGAGTCCCACACAACCTTGAAGTATTTTCCACCCACACTTTCTATCCATCCCGTCGCCCACCGTCCATGACTGAGGTAAACACCGGTGGAGTTGGTCTGCTCGTTAAATTTTTCATAAACCTCCAAATCCCCTTTCAACCCGAAAGTGTAGTCATCGGTTTATATGGAATTTGTACATTTATACAACAATTAAATGAATGAAGTTGTATTTTTACCTAAGCTTCCACTTCCGTATTTTCCCACGATATTAATTGGATTATGCTGTTTTTCGCAGACCCTATCCTTTAAGAACTTATCCAACGTTTCCTTCCGCTTTGCTTTGCTTTTCTCCAATCCAAGCCTACGTTGTTCAATCTTCTTGAGTGCCTTCTCGGTTGCATTTTCAGTTCCACGAAGAGTTTCAAAGATGAATGCATGAAGAAGTCCATGGTCAACGTTAACCGGGCCTTGATTGGAGCTGCTGTAGACTCCCAAATTCAGAGATGGAAATAAAGAAAGTAGAGTTAGATATGGTGCAAAATATCCACCATGGTGAAAGTACAGCCAGCCATCGTATGTCGCTAGAGAGAGTCCAAGACCATATCCAAATGTGCTTACAACTACATCCGTCTCATTGGTCTTGAGGACAACTCCCGGTTGATAAATAGATGGGAGTATGAACCACAGCCTGACTTCCTGCAAATTAATGGAGTGATTTGTAAATCAACATCATGTGTGGGTTCTGGTTCTACCAATACAATGATACTGATATAATTCCAAGGTCAGGTACCTTAGGTAGGATCTCTTTGTCATCAACAGTTCCCGAATTCAAATGGAATCGTATATACTGGACCATGTCGTTGGGTGGAACGTACAGACCACCCGCAGCATTATGGGTGTGAAGACGCCTTCATGTTAATACATGTACCATAGTAAGTTGCCGCTTTTACTCAATAAAGTTTTTTTCTTATACGTACTTTTATAGCATAAACGAGCTTCAGCTAACTTAATTAATTCCGTGTTCATTGCGAGGCTAACATTGTCTTTAACATAGTAGGGCTGAGCTCGATGAGGCATGTTGGAAAAATCGTCTGTAGGTTGGACCAACGCCGAATTTGTCATTCCCAATTCGTTTAGAAAGTTCTGCATCTAAAGTTACCCCAAAAAATTAATACCTAATAATAATACCACTTTCAACTTTAGTGCAGACTTTTGTTATTAAATACATTTTGATTAATTTTACAAAAGCAAGAAAATTATGACATTAAAATTCAATCTAATCAAAGTCAAATCACCAAATCAGTGTAAGTGCTATTTGCTATCATCGCTGCCAATTCCCCCGCCATCACGTACATTTGGTTGTTGTACTGGAATTTACTTCTCACGCTGCAGATTTCTGGGGCATACCTTGTTCGACTGTAAATTATCGTTTCATACTTCATTTTTAAGATAGGCCAGTTCCGTATATATTATGTCGTGTACTTACTAGAAAATTTCCGAGCTTGTGTTGAAAGGCTCTGTGGCTAGCTGTGAGTCTCCTCTAAAGATGCAAAGTCGATGAGCAAGCAGGTCCCTGAAAGTTGCATGCTCAGAACGAAATCTATAATCAAATTTTTAAAATGGTTCATTTGATGGTGTTTATTAATGGTATTAACAGGACACAGTCCGGTTGTCATAAATCTGCTATGATAGTCTGAAATGCTGACAATTTCTAACCTATCAATCAAAGTAAAATTAGCCTGAGGAACGAGTTTTCGAATAGGTGTGTCCAGTGCATCTTGCCCCAACTCAGGAAAGTGCTCACGAAGAACTTTGATCACTATCGCTGACGTAAAACTCTGTATTCAATTGTATAAACGCAAATGGCATTGGGCATGAAATATATTTACAGTTATCACCATCACACACCTTCGTTACTGAACCAATCAAAAACTGAGTGTCATTTCCGTTTGATATGTTCTTGCTTTCGTCAGCCAATCCATATCCTGTGGTGTACAGCAATTCTCCGTCGTTTTGAACTATGGCTAATCCCATCCCCGAAATTCCACTCGCGGGCAAATAAACGTCCTTGACGAACTCGTCGATTTTTCTTTGAAGCTCAGGT
>JAHZMW010003096.1:0-10123 GCA_027743745.1 Alloscopus bannaensis
CATCGGCTTCCACTCACTCAATCTCGCTTAATTGAGGGCAATATATCCGCATGAAGTTATGTGAATCATGCGAATGCGAATGATTTTTCCGAGCACGTAACGTGCAGCATTCGTAAAACTCAAATGACATAATTAAGCCACAAAAAACGTCAATAGACACTCTCTCCGGCTGTCAGGTCAAAATGAAAAGATATGAAGCTCATCATATTTTCATACCATCTCTGTTCGCAGCAACATTCCACAATAATCAAGCCAATTCACACGTAATACACAAGTGTGTACATGTATATAAAACAAACAAACTTCACTTTATGTAGCACACACCTGCACTCTCCTCTTCCTCGTAAATCAGAGTCGCTACAAAAACGTGCGTAAATGTTATGTAAAAGCAGGATGAAAGAGGCATCATCTCCGAAAGAGGTTGTTCATGTGTCAATTAGATGTCAAATTTATTAATTTAGCAACACATCCTCTATTTTTTGCGTCTTCATGAACTTTTGTTGTTATAATTTAATCAGTTGATCAGTCCACAAATATGCCCAAGGACAAAGTTAAATGTGTCTCTACAAATGTGTTTTATCACAAAATCATATTTATCATCAGAATTTACGTGTCCACTCCGAGTTTGAATGACATTGATCATGGATTATGCTTCCACTTCTGTTTTTTTTACATAAAGCACCCTTGACTTCAATTTTGTATACTTTATGAGCACCTAGAGGGCATTCTGTATAATACAGCAAATAAAATAAGCACAATGTAAAGACCAGGTTAATGCGAGGAGATATCTTATAATGGGTGATGGGGGATTGCTCACTGGACAAAGGCGTATGTATGGAACTACACAGATTTCTCATTGCTTTTCCCAGTTCTCTCTGGACAACATGACATCTTGATGTGTTTCGGAAATGAAACCACAGAATTGCACAGGAAGAGCCGCCAACAACAGACATGCACAATAGACACTCATTCTCTCTGACATGGTTTTGGCTCAGAATGTGTCAGCTTTACTCACTGTGTCAGACTAGACTAGACAAGGATGATGAAAATATATGGAGCAAAAAATGTAATATGCATCCATCCATAAAACAACAGACGCCTGTACAGTAAGCGTGTACAGATAGTTTCGCGTTAAAATGTTTTGTTGTGTCTTCAGTTTGACTCAGAAAAAATTGCTTTTTTGGAGCAAAATAACACACTCATACATTCTACATAAAATCCATGCAATTAGGTGAGTCATGAAAATTTGGAGGAGAGGGGATTTGACAAATGATGATTTAGATTTGTTATGCATAATACATACAACATCATATAGTAATTTTATGTGAAAGAATAGTATGTATCTCTTTACTCTCTTACTCTCTTAATCATACTTATTCTTTCAAAAGAAAATACTTGCAAGCTTTACAAACGGGCGTCTCTTTATAGCGTCGCAACTGAAGTTCAAGTTTTTGTATAATCCAGGTACTATCCATATCACACACAATAACAAAAAGTCTTGTTTTCTTTCTGAGTCACAAAACCTCAGTCCGTTCATAAACTCACTTCTTCAATCATGTCATAAACCCGCAAAGTAGACAAAAATATGACTTGAAAAACTAAGATAAAAAATCTACACCAATTCAATTGACAATGTAATATGTTCTCTTGTCATTTGATAATCATCATTCTCATCGTAATACCATTCATTTGTCATTTTTTTAGAAAGATGACTCGCTGCTTTTCAAATGTCTTCTGAGAAAAAAAAACTTTGTCTTCGTCGCAACTCGTTATACACGAAATATACATACCTACACACCTGTGCTGTATGGAACTTATGTAGATGGTAGATTCTTCGTAAAAAATGTAAATGCGTCATTTCTTCATTTCTCGTCAACATTTTTATACCGGCTATCAGCACAAAAAATTGAAATCCAGAGAGAGGAATGTCGTGTCTTCCTTTTACGGAATGAAAAGTTGAGTGCTAGCTGAATGGTGAGCTGTAGCATTTTTATATGATAACCTTGTTAAAACTTGAGACTAAAAAATAATTGACAATGAAGTGCTTTTTATCTAAAAAAAAACTCCCGCATCAATAATTCTTGTATCTTGCATGTGTGCAACGCATGCAAATTGAGCAGGGAGATCTTTCATGACAATTTCCTCTCTTTATCTCCAATCTGCATTCCTCAAGTGGGAAGCTTTCATACAACAATCTATGAGGTTATCAGAGACGATAAGCTCTCAAATCGGAAATACTCTGTGTGCATTCCTTTGTAAACCACGCCAGAAAGTCATAATGGTTTTCTTACAGTTTCTTTTCTTTCCATGTTTTAAAGTGTTTCCTCAGGTTACTCGTAATCGTAACTCACGATCAGCATCTCTTGGCTTTTTCTCGGAAAACGTAATGTAAATCTTTGGACACGCATTCGTTTCTTTTAGCACTTTTTGGGAGATTTTTTGTTTCTTGCATGCAACGGTGACTGTCTACATTTCTGGCATTTTTCTTTTGACGGAAATTATACCTGTCTCATCATAATCGTAGTATAATCATTCCTTTTCAGTTTTTCGCATCCACACACGATTTTTCAGACTTTTCGTCAGAAACACAAACGTCACTAAATCATTTTTATTATGTACACACGTGAAATACTATCAACTATGGTCTCTCTTAACATTCATTTTTCATATACCTGCGAGAGAGTTTTTAAAAACATTTTTCACGTAAAATCCTCCGCATCACAATCATATCGCTGTGCTTTGCTTATACATAAACCGCAAAAAACTCTCTCCTTGTGCATTATTCATCAAAACGTATCATTCATATCCGCTCCTGAGAGAACATGTTCCAAACAAAAGACTACACAACAACCAGAGAGAGAGAGAGAGAGAGACCAATTCATCAATACAATTTGAAGAACCCATTTTTTCCACTAATACACACCAGACTGCCTGACAGATACACATAAATTCACACTTTTATAACAACTTTAAGTATACACTCAACAATTTGTTTGTACAAGCGTCCTCTCCACTTCTCTGAAAACGAAATAAGAAACAGAGGAGCAACACCATTTCTCTCCATATCTCTGAGCTTCGTTATTCAAAATTCACCACGAATTCCTTAAGTTTTTAAGAGCATTTTCCTCGCAGAATTTAAAGGGCTTCCTTTTCAAGAGAAAAAGTCCCGTTGTTGTTATTCTTGAAACCGTGAAGAGCAGTGAAGATAATATAGCGCCTTCTCTTTAAATTTTAACGTTCCGTAAACGAGCTAAGTTCCTTTTCTGCTCTTAATTCTCTCAAGTCCTTCTGAAAAAAATTTGACGTCTCATACAGTATATCGTCTGTTCGTTCTCTTCACTTTTTCTTCATTGCCACACAAATCCAATGAATGAGCGGTTTCGCGTGTATAGCTCTGGCAAGTAAGTCGTTTCTTCAGACTTGGGCATTTTTATATATAAAACAATTGAACACGTCTTTGCTTTTATACATGTGGTAAGGTGTAGGAGGAAAAGATGTGTCTCACTGACAATCTTTCTTTCTGTTTCTTCTTTTTTATCGAGATGAAAAAGGAGCATAAAGGATAATGGGACAAAAACGACTTGCGTTTTGTTGTACTTTACACGCTGCATGCGTTTTAACACACTTTTTCTCTCTGAAATGGGCTGAATGTAAGGCAGCAGCGTTGTTATACTAGTCTCTGCGATATCGTCGTCGTCATTTCTTTTGTCGTGTCATTCTTATCCTTTTAACTCTACAAGATGCCTTTCTGTTCCGATAAGAAACACACGTACAAAAAGACCATGTGGATATCCACATGGGAAGCGGATTAGTTACGGTTGCGTTAAACACACACTTTTTCAGAGATAAAGAGAAGGGAAAAACTGCATAGAGGTGTGCATTTTTTCATCAATATTGTCATAAAAATTTTGTCGTCTTTAAAGAGTCTGAAGGTAAAGAAGGCTAACATGCTGTGTCTGAAGTAGACTTCGGAAAGGAAAGGAAAAAAAAAGAACGCAAGTTTATCTATAAACGCTCTCACTGCAATTTCGAGCTTGAAAATCCACGCATACTGCATACAAAAGTTGTGAGTGTTTGCTCAACGCATTTTTCAAGCAATAAAAATTGCGCTCATAAAAAACTGTTAAATGAGCCCTGTGTAGACGGGAAGAGTGGTCATAAATAAAGGAGGAACAAGTAGAGAGTAAAATACGAGGAACGAGAGAAAGAGAGCGGGTAAATACTTTATTTCCATTCATTGGACCGGACCATATAACCAACTCTGGAAATTCTGGAAGTAAAAACTAGGAAAATAACTTCATTCTGTATTTCTCTCTGCAATGCAATGCAATGCAAACATACGCACAGAACCACTTCGCATTTCCCATCAAAAGTCTAACAGGACAGTCTGAGTGAGCCTATATCGTTATAGGAGTGAAGGAATGGAAGTGATATGGTGGAATTGTTTTAAATGGAGTTTTCTCTCTGATTACTTTTTTTCAGGGTTTGTAAGCTCTTCGAGTGAAAGCCGCGTGGCCTCGTCCTTTCTCTTGGATCAATACATTTTGCATGCGAACGACGAGCGGAAGCAGGAGAGCGAGAGAAAGTTGTGTATTTCTCTGTGAAAGTCATATCGCGTGCGAAGCATATGTAAACATTTCTCTGGAGGTTTTTCGGAGGAGTGGAACACGACAGAGTGAAACGGGAGTGAGCGGTCAGCGGAGCCAACAGTTGCCTTGTTTGTGTGGAGTCAGGAAGCAGCATGTCGTTTAAGGTAACTTGAGACAACTGGAAGAAAAAAATGGTGTCATACGTCATATTATATAACCTTACGTAACCACTTAGCATCCTAGAAAAAATTACCACCTCTTTTCTGAAGAAAAAACGTAAAGATAAAGATATATATAATTAACTTTACAAAGGGCACAATTATTTCTTGCATTTTTTAGAGAGAGACTCCGTTAGACTTGCAGTTGCACAGGGCAGCCATTAAAGGAGATCGAAATATGATCCTCAAAGTGCTCAACACAGGCAGGGTGCATGTCGATTGTCGTGATAAGGTGAGGTTCTTACATCACTATCATCATCAGTGATCAAAATATATCATAAAAAAGGTGGAAATGTATCGTGATTTCAGTGATTTTTTGTTGGAGGAAACGTGTGTTAAATATCTCATTTTGATTTCAGGATGGCACCTCCCCCCTCATGTTCTCCGTCGCCCGAGGCCATTTTGAATGTGTTCAAGAGTTGTTGGAACAAGGCGCAGATCCGAACGCAAGACGATTCGAGGCAAGGACCTGTGATCATTTAAAAAAGAATATTTTAAGGAATAGCGAATTTTAAAGTCAGGGAAGAACATGAGAGCAATCAAGAGGGAAGACTGTTTTTTATAGCGGAGAGACAGAGATCGTGATCTAGAATTAATTTGAGAGTGCCAAAACAAACGCTGAGAGATATGATTGCTTGCTTCCTGGGTGTGAATTATGATGACATGATTTTGGATAAGCAAAATATAATTTACGCAGCCACGTACACGCTCTTTTCCTTTCCACTTCTTCTTCACCACGACGGAGAGAAATCATACAATATGCATTTCTTTCTGATATCTTGACACGATATACTGAGCAGTTTTATGTGCATTGTTTCAGACTGGGGCTTCATCTCTGTTCCTCGCAGCGCAAATCGGGGATTTGGACACAGTGAGATTACTAATTCGCAATGGGGCCGTTGTCGACCAGCCGAACCTTGTAAGCCACTCAAAAACAGTAAAAAAATGAAGATTACGAAACAGCAGAACGTATTTTGTGTTTGCTTATGTAAAGAAAAATAGAACGGATGTGCTAAAATATAGGTACATAGCGAAGTAACTACTACATCCATGTATGTCATAAATATGCAAATGAGAAGTGATGATGACATAAATTGTTGATTATTATGACGATGATGTCATTTTGCCTGTCGAAGCGAGTGTGGTTTAATCAATGAGCAAAAAATAATGCTGTTCTGTATGTGCTCGTCCTTGCCGAAGGCCAAGCCAAGTGATCACGTTTGTGGTGATTAAGTTGGGGCTCTTTATTGACTTTTCTATGAAAGATGAATCTTTAAATTAACTAATTTGCAGAGGTTTAGAGGTTAATTTATATTTGATCCTTATGATTTAAGGATGGAGGAACGCCACTCTTCGTTGCCTGCCAAGAAGGACACGAGCCAGTCGCTCGAGAGCTTATGGCTGTGGGTGCCAACCCCAATTTCCCCATGAAGGACAGGGCGACCCCGCTCTTTGTCGCAGCACAAAATGGACACTGCCACCTTGTTCGGCTGCTACTTCAGCGGAGGGCAGCCATCGATTACAAACGGACAGATGGGGCGACCGCTCTGTGGATCGCTGCGCAAATGGGGTGGGCGGACGTGACGGCATGCTTGCTAGAGAATGGAGCTTACGTGGATTCCCTGCGCAATGTACAAGCTCAATAAACAAAAGCTTCGGAGAATTTCCTATTGAGACATTGTGATTAAATTATCAAACAAAAATGTCTATTTAAGGATGGTGCCTCGCCCCTTTTCAAGGCGGCTCACAAAGGCTTCCTCGACGTGGTCCGTGTACTGCTGAGGCGAAAGCCAAACCTGGGAATCCTTCCGGTACTTCAAAATGAGCCCCTAACTTTATTCAATTAAATTAACAAAATTTCAAAACTCAATCTGATTGTAGATTGGGGAAAGCGCCCTCCACGGTGCCGTCATGTTCGGTCACCTGGACGTGGTGAAAGTCCTCCTGAGGGTTGGGTCCTCGCTGACTCTGCGAAACCAGGACGGAGACACGCCGTACGAACTCGCCCTCAAGTGCAAGTTTCCGAACGTTGCCGATTACCTCAAAGCTGTTCATCATCAACACTCCATGACGCTTTCGAACGGGGGGACTGGTCACTACAATCATTCTCGTCATCATCACACGAGTAATCTTCCAGAGAACTCGACAAACGCCAAAGGATAAAAACCGACAAGCAACGGGGAAAAAGACGGAAAAGTGAAAAGAGAGAAAGAGATTTCCATGTATTACTAGTATAAAATATCTTGAGTATTCACTACAAAAGCTCATCTCGTTTTAAATGGTGTATGAATCATGGAAAATGTTGCGCTTAATTAAGATAAAAAAGGAAGAAGCCAATTATATGTATGAAAGTTGATATCCGACTGGGTTATCAACTGGTTGTTTGCATAGTTGGTGCTGCAACGAAAGAAATATTATGGATACATAGTTGATAGTCGCTTAATTTAATAATCCTGTTTCGCGAAATTGCAGAAATTCATATCTCAGCTAAAAAGACAATTTTGATAATGAAAATCGGGGGACAATGAAAGCCACATTTGTGTATCATTATGAAATTGCTGATGCAAGAATACCGTGCGAAACAAGCAGTTTGCCAATGAATGTCGGCTTGCTTTAATATAATAAGGTATTTAATGCAACCAGCTATTCCCGTCCAATATTTTGAAAGATAAAAATGTGTTTTCCTGTGTTGACCTAATAAGATCTTCATCCTGCGAGAAAAATGGGATGGGAAATTGTCGAGTAGTTTCGGTGCTTTAACAAATCAGAGCGTGATAAATATAAATATTCATATTATTCCAGTACAGAAATCTCCGGTGCATCCCGGACCATTAGAAGAGGAGATACCTACCTATGTATGACTTTTTTTTAGAAAACCATGAAACAACCTAGTACGCGTAAAATGATGACACCAATATTACCAGAAACAGTTTTATCAGTTGACTCTCCAATTAATGATAATTTAATTTCTCTGATGGCTAGCTGCACTAACGTCAATAGCATGATTGTGATTCTTTGTTATTATGTTGTAAATTACGTGATGATTTAAGCAAATTAAGGTTCGACAAGATCGTAGGGTATGTATAATAAGATGAAAAATAACAGAACGTTGCTTGAAAGTTAACGCACTGCAAAAATTTTAAATACCTAACTGTTCTAATGATCTCGATCAAAGCAGGTGTGGTTTGCATGTAAAACCTGCAGGCTATTTGTCAAGAGAAAATATTCATGTCAGCAATATCCTTCATAATAATTAACCGTACAACAAAAACGATAAAGAATCGAAAAATAAAAGCGAAAGGCCATATTTTCTACACTTTGTATAATGCTTCAGCGAATTTATTTATGGGAATTTCATATCAATTTAAATAGTTAATAACTAATGGATCTGCTTAATTTTGAATCAGAAAACAGTATAATAATTATGAATATTCACATTTTAATAATTGCCTGCAGTTCAGCAAGTAGGCGTCCGCTGGTGTTCTTATTTGGGTGCTGAAGAAGTATTGTATTTTCATCCTTTCCCTTAATGAACATAGTGTCTTCACCATTCATGGCGGCATGTATCACTCCGGTCATCACAACAGCAATGAAGCTACTGCGTGGATTAGTGAACGTAATGGATCTATGAATCATTATAAAAAATTGAGAGCATTTACTGATGAGGGCCAGAAGATTAAAGTGCATCCACAGCAAGCACGTGCAAGTACTAGACAATGTACGATTGTCTATCAATTACACACATTAAATTAAATAAATATATTTTGCAATACCCATGAATTTTATTTATGATAACATGAACCAATTGTTCATTGAAATCGGCATCCCGAAGGAAGTTGCTCTCAAGTACTTTGAAAGCATACGACTGGAAGCCTGCAGGTAGAACCGAGACAAAACTCATCACAAATTAAAAAATCAAAAACGGGTTTCTTTAACAATATAACTTACACAGCTCGCTTCAAAATAAGACATGGGCGATTAGAAGGAATTCTTTGTGCAGGTAAATACTAATGTATAGAGAAAATTGTAAAAGACTAAGGTACTTATACTTATAAGGTAGTTAGTTACATGTTATAAACAATTCCAAAATAATCAATAGATTAAAACTATTTTCTCTCATATTTACTAGTATATCTGGAATAACTGCCAATCCCAGCTATCGTCCATGCTTTAACAAAATATGACACCCTTAATTGCTGGTTTTAGAAAGTGATGGAAAAAGAGGAGAAATATACATACTACTCACCCAGTTCTGCCATATTCGTGGTTGCCTTTTCTGTTATGATCAAATTTTCCTTCAATCCTCTGCTAATGTCACTTTCGTTCTGGCGTTCCATCCTGAGATCACACTGGATAATAAAAAAGATTTTACATTTTAAACTTCTCTATACTGGACCTTATCTGTACCCAGAACAATGTGTCGCATCCTTTGTTGCCCGTTGTCCACATGCAAATATAGTCGGTAACCGAGGGTAAGAAACTCATTTGCAAATTGTTCCATGAAATCCATCTTCCAACCAAAAGTTTTCTGGGACGAAGGTGGGACGAAAATTTCGAATTCATGAATGAAAATCGTCCCAGAAAAGTCTTACCTGAATCACTTTTATAAGAGTGCGTTTTTGTTTTACTCAAACACTTTGCATGAAATAATGCAAACATCAGATAGAGTACCTTTTTGCTTGGACGTTTTCGTTCAATACAAGTATTTGTCTCTGGAGCAGTGGATATTATCTGTACTCCGTATTACGGACAAGAATGAGTTTTTGAGACAACGGTTAGGGGAAGACTGAAAGCTTGTCTGTTCGTAGAGTAGCTACGCTTCCTTAAAAACTGTTTTTTACAAAGGTTGAAACCAAAATGAGTTACTAGAAAATGAATCCACAGGAATGAAATATTTCTCTTTGTTGAGATAAGAGGTTGAAATATGCCAACGAACCCTTCGAAAAAACCTAGAGTTTCTTTCCTCGCTTGGGTGTAGGTAGTAGGTGGTAATAGTAAGTCGATTCTTTAAGCACTTCTCTATATATGTACTCCCGCATCGCATACAAGTACATAGTATGACACTAGCAAATAGAAGTGGAATCGTGTGTCTACTGGAGAGGAGGAAGATATATGTCACGGTATAATTAGGACAACCACCCCTCTTCTCTCACCCCACAATGAAATCTCAGCCTTCTGTGTAATGTAAACAAGAACAGTCCATTCTAAATTTTCTCAAGACTTATTGCAACTGATGGGTTTTTCTTGGATCCCCATTATTGTGACTGAATAAAACTTTTACATTCGTACAAGTCACAGTCACGTATTTACCGACTC